>NDFG01000621.1:0-164808 GCA_002167245.1 Sporophila hypoxantha | reverse complement strand
AMAAAAAAAAMMMMAMMAMARASAMAAAAAAAAAACCAACCAGCCCAAGGAACCAACCAAGGAAACAAAAACACTGCCAAAGATAAATTCAAGATGATTGGCTCCTAATATATCTTAAATTTCCATTTCTGAGTGCAACAAGGCAAGAGAAATTTTCAGCTGACGAAAAAATGAGATTCAGAAGATTTGGCAGCTATTTCTTAATCATCTACATTGAATCAGATTGCCTTAGAGACTTCTGTGTACAATGAAATAATTTTTGGAACATCCCATGCAGCTTGTTCTACCATMCCACTGCTAGACAGCTTGTAAGAAAAGTTAGCTGACCAAGATCTTAATTACAATCCATATAAACTACTGCTGCCCTTAGGAGCTGATCTCTCCATTTTGAACTTAGATGGCTCTGGCAGTGGCACACAGAGGGCAAAACCAACCATGTGCTGTACTCCTGGAGCACATCATGATGGGAGATAGAGGAAAAGCTAGAACATGGCTGCTAATTCACCAGCCACTGCAGTTACCTGTTCCTCTCCATGGGCCCTGGGCTGAGAAAATGGGGCTGAACTGCCAACTCCATGCAGGCTTGAGATACAAGACACAGGCATTTCTGTAAGCAGACCACTCCTCAAATCTGAGGACCTCCACTGTGAGATGGAAAATTGAACTTATCAGCTTTGAAAAATAAGATATATATACATCTCTATATAAATCTAAATAAATTAATGAGAAGAAGTTCTATGAATACGTGTTTCAAAATGCCACTGTGAAGAATCATTACATAGTGCCTTTGAATTGCTCTTGCAGCAACACTGAAGGAAAAACAACTTCAAATTGGAAATAAAGGTAGCTGATTCATGTGAGAACAGCTTTAGAAAATTGTAAAAAATACACACAGACCAAATAGTTCACTGCTTCCTTGAAACATATTTTTGTAGCAATTTGATAGTAACCTTCTTTAATTTGTGGTTATGAAGCTAATTTTCAGAAAATGTACAGAAATGCACATTGCAGAATCTTCCTTTCAAACTGAAAATACTGGATGTGAATACAAATATTTCATTTTCCATCACTTGACCCCAGTACATCGAAACAAAAAGTGGCAATGGCACCTGATAAACAGTGGGAATAAAGGAAGTTTTCGGCAATTCCAGCTGTCAGTCAGAAAAAGGAGCAACACAGTTTACTCATAAAATCCCTTCATCCAGAGCCAGGGTCTGACTACTGAGTGGGACTCTGAAAGTAACACCAATACAGTGAATCTGGGAACTTAAATAGAGTTAAATAGAGTCTATACTTGTTAAAAGTACAAGGAGTCAGCTCCATCTGCTGAAAATGAAGGGCTTATGTACTGCATTTGCCTTATTTTTCATGCAAGTTACTCCACTAGACTCTTAAACAGGAACAGGTTCYCAGGCTTCAACAAATCAAAAAGAAGAGCAAAAAAATTGTTCAGTGATACAATCAGGAAAATGGTGTCAAAGTTTTAAAAGCATTCAGAGGCGGCATATTCTGACACTGCTAAAACCAMAGGTGAAATTGCTGGCAGGTGAGGCAGTAAAATTAGACTTCCTCATGGCTCCTTAAAAAAAGGTATTATCCCAGCACTTAAACTGTTAAATATACCCAAAGGAAGTCTTTACAGAATTCCAATTAGACAAAAACTGCTTTCCTATATAATCTTTACAAAGGTTTTCTTCATACAATTACTTTTTTTCACAAGGAAATATTCGTGCCAAAATGTTTTTGCACATAGGCATTTTTAGAACTGAATTCTTAAGCCTAGGGCAGGAACGAATTATGTAACCAGAGAATTTTATATTAACAATTTGACTTTAATAGGCAGAGATAGTACCTGGTATGCCATTGAAAGTGGTCTGAAAACATGAACTTTCTTTAGGAAAGCAATTCTCCATACAAATATATTCTTACTTCCCTTCAAAATTCTTTATAAATCTGTCCTTGATTTTTAAGTCTTCAAAAATTGATTATGTTTTAATGCTTTCATAAATGTTGACATTTTTGCAGGGAAAAAATTCTTCATTTAAGAGGGATTCTCATTTTTCCATATATATGGCAAGTAACCACTATTTTGTTCATAAAGCATGGTCTCAATCTACAACAATTTATCTTTATCATCCAGAAATGCTTGAAAATACAAGACACCATCTGTCTTGATTTCAAACTGACAGAYAATTTAACATGCACACTGAGAACGTCAGCAAACAAACAATACTCCATTACTATCAATTTTATAGTGGATGTTGCTACATCTTTTAAATACCTTAATTTTGTTAATAGCTAAACTTAACAGTCTGCTTAGAAGGTTGAGTTAAAAAAAAAAAAAAACTTTACTGGTATATTTACTTAAATATAGTAACCAGTAGGTAACCACTTGATTTGCTGTAATTGACTGGTTAACCTTACCCTTTGATTACATTAAGATCTATAGATATGTATATCCACAAAAGCCTCCTGGACTTTGTCATCCTAAAGAAAAAATCACGTTTCACACCCTTCTTGCAGTTGCCACATATTCTTTCTTTCCAATACATCACATACTATTTCTTCTGTTGTGGAGAAGCAGGCTTAAAAAGCACAAGCAGACGTGTAATGAGGAAGCTGATTTTCAGTCTATTACTACCAATCGATCCACATAAGCAAATAAATTCACTTCTGTCTTACCTGTACCTCATTCATGTTGTTAATACTTGAATGACTATCTAAGTGACACCTGGGCAATCATTCAGAATCTTATGTTAAGTAAAACACTTTCASTGAGCTGGGTACCTTCCACAAGACAAAACATGACATCAGGAGTTGTTCAGAAGATCTTAATTTTCCATRAAATAAAGGGACATCAATAGAAATCTCTTCACAAAGAGGGTGGTTAAGCACTGAAAGAGGCATCCAGGGCAGTGGTGGTGCCACCATCCTTGGAGATGTTCAAGAAATGCCTGAACTTAGTGCCATGGTCTAGTTRACAAGATGGTGATCAGGTAAATGTTGGACTCAAAAATCTCAGAGGTMTTTTCCAAACTAAAGGAAATTATTGTGAAAATTGCTACAACAAAACTCAAACTCCATTAACTCCTSGAAGAACCTCCAGAACTKTCAGGAAGATAAGAGGAGGAAATTGGGCAGAAAAGGTCTCTCTGCTTCTTGTCTGATCCCCTCAGACCATTACAGCCACCACACAATACATTGCTTTCCAYATCTTCTTTGCAAACCTCAAGCATAATAGCACTTAATCCCATCCTGACCTGCACCAGGGTCACTTTAACCTTGTAGTCTGCAACCTCAGAGGCAGGCAATATGCYTAAAATTATCACAACTGGTACAAAAACAATGGTTTTGCCAAACTGATAGAAGCATGATGCAATTTCACTTATCATATCATAAACTGAAATGCAACCAAGAAAAAAATTATTTTTGAAGACCACAAAGGTTTCTGTTACCACTGGTAGACGACCTTTCACAATGATCAGGGGGATCTGCAACAATCATTATCAGGGAGGATTGAGAACACCTGATTATTTTAAACAAGACAGACCACTGCCTTGTCAAATGTAGGTGGCATAGCACTACACCACCATCATCTCTGTTGCCTAAACAGAAAAAAAAGAACCCACTATGCTTCATAAGCATCAGGACTTCCATGGATAAAACTGCCTTAAATTCAACAGGGAATAGGTTTTCTCTGCTGTGCTCCCTATTTTAACTGCTTCATGATGAATCTTGAAAAGTGATTCTCATTTCAACCCAGGTATATATWTGTATATATACACACACACACAGTCTGGCCAGCAAATGAGGTTGTATTTCATAACCATAAAGAGTCTTAAAAAATCACATTCTAAAAGCGTTTGAAAAATAAGATGCGAGTGCAACATAATCCTCCAAAGAGTGAATGATTAGAAACCTTTATTTTTGTGTGTAGCAGCAAGGTCACATAGCAAGCATAGCATTTAGGAAATGAATAGAAAATGTCCAAGAAACTTAAGTTTTTAAAATGTCACTGCATTTTCACCTGAGATTAATGACACGGAGCCCAAAGAAGCAGCTGCATTCCAGTTYCTGAACAGGAATGTCCTGAACAGGACATTCCCAAAAACAAAAAGCCAAGCTGTCTTTTTGTCTTTCCCCAGATGCTCATCAGAACATCTAATTATCAACTTGATGCTGCCTGCTTAGAGATTATATTCCAGGGACAAAAGAAGTTCTTCATTTGCTTTCTCTCTTTCATTGCTTCAACAGTGATTTACAAGTGCAGTAGAACATTAGGTCTTGCTCACAGGAACACCTCTGTGTTGAATCATAGCAGCATTTTCTAAATAATAGAGGAAAATATTAGTATTCTAAAAGTGGAGATCTGCAAATAGCAGCTGGGTTTCTTGTTCATTATAAACCTTTCATGTATATAATGACATTATTTATCACGATTGATTCTACCTCTCCACAAATCTATATACTACGTGTTAGTAAAAAAAACAAATTAGAAATGCAAAGAAACCATATGTTAGCTTTGCCATTTGCTTTATCTACAGTGTTGCAGATTCCCTTCTGGCTCCTAATTGAATTCATAATTTGCTTGGATGTACAAGAAACTGACTCCACAATGAGCTCCTGTGAGTCTATATTCCCATACAGTTTATCTGAAGTGTAAGAATTAAGTTACAAGTATTTGAGAAAACTCCTGCAGTGTAACAGGAAATGATGTTTAAAATGAATTGGCAGAATAACAGCAAAAAACTTTTTAYTTCATCTATGATTCAATATTTTACTATGGTAAAATAACCTGGATCTCATAACCTGRCTGGGCAGGATCATACTTCTCTCTCTTCTGTTGAGGCTCACTCTGTAAATTTCCAATGCAACTCAAATGTATTTCTAGACTCCTAAGCCAACCGTAAGACTTTTAGCAGCTTTCCCACAATTTCCTTTTCTCTCAGAAAGAGAAGCAGAACTGTTTGGCGGTGGAGGCCAGATCCCTGGCACCCTTTGGTTAGTGACCAGTCTGCTGTCTCTCTTCAACATAAGGGAAAGCACTGTAAAAGAAGGCTTGAGAGATGCAAAGTCAGCAACCTAAAAGAAAGCATGGGCTGAGACACTAAGAAAAAGTCATACAATGGAATTTCAGATTTTTAGCATATTGAAGTTGTAACACAGTGCATTATTCTTTTACATTACCTCCACAACAACCCCACCTCTGCTGTCATTACAAAAGCTTAGCATTTTCTGCATGAGAAACCATTTCTTCCCATCTGTTCCAAGTTTGTTTCTCATTAATTTCCATTTCTGCTTACTTGTCATATTTAAATTGGGCCATCATTATAGATTAAGATGGAACAGATTCACCAGTTACTGGCTACAAAGAAACTGCCCTCTCCATATTTGTTTCAAAGGGTTTTTGACAACACTCTTCTATGAATTCTCACTATGATAGTTTGATCTGTTTGTATTAGATATAAATGTGAATTTCCTCAGCATCAAAAGACAGGTCCCCATCACATCTAAATTTCAGCAATGTTTTCCTTTAGTAATAGATCAAATTGGGAATCCAGAACTGCATTTCAGATTTGGCCTGTAAATCTCAGGCTACTTTTTCTAGCTGTCCAGTCTGATCCTAAAATATGTGAAYCGCACAAAGTATTACTGAAGAGTACCTAGACATTTTTTCATATGTATATTTTATGTGCCTCAGAGCACAGCAAAATTTTACTTATTTAAAGGATTTAATTTACAGCAGACACATTAAGTATATTTAGCTCTTCCTGACCACAGCTGTTTGCTTTTATTTTCAACTTGCCCCCATTTCATTCAGTGTTTTAAATCCCATCTTCTTGTTCATTCAAAATCAAAAGTTTTCACTACCATTGCATCACTGTGTCTCTTGTATTGATCCAGAAGAGAAGGTATCAAAACCAAAAAGAACGCTATAGTAGCTACCATWAAAATATATAACTATATATATATTAATATCTATATACTGTATTGATGTAACCTGGTATCTCAAATTTATAAACCTTATATGTTGAGTTATCTAACTACAGATGATTTTAGAGGTAGATCATTATCATTAGTAGTGTTAATGCTTGGGAAATTGGATCAAAAAGGTCCTTTGAGTATGCAATTCCTTTTCATAAACTGAAAATTTTATAACTACATTTCTTAATATTTTACTGTACAAAGTCCAATTCTCAAGATACTTCTCCTACAGTTGCTTTACAAAGTAAATCCTATGAAGAGTGGCTGAGGGAGCTGGGGTTKTTTAGACTGAAGAAAAGGAGGTTCATGGGAGACATTATTACTCTGCCTACTACTTACCATTCTCCATGAAGCTAACTTTGTCACAATCTACTCCTGTAAAAGTACACTAGCAAACAACATATCTCTGCACTGAGGGATATTTCCTAATTGATTCAAGTTCTTTGGAACAGATTCAAGAACATAAGCCTTGTGAAAGTATCCTCCTCTAAATTTGCTGATTATAGTAAATCAGGAGGAGTTTCTGTCTCCCKCAAAGACAGGCCCTGCAGAGAGACCTACAAAAATTAAAGGGGTAGACAATCACCAGCCRTATGAATTGCCAGGGGCAATCACCAGATTCTGCACTTGGGACAAAGCARCCCYGGATGTGTGGACAGACTGGGAAAGGAGAGGCTGGAGAGCAGCACWGCAGAAAGGGACTTGAGTTTCCTGGTCAGTGGCAAGTTGAACATGGTCAGCAGTGCCCTGGCAGCCAGGAGGGTCCCCAGGAGTGTCCTGGGGGACATAAAGCACAGCATCATCAGCCAGGAAAGGGAGGGGCTTGTCCTGCTCTGCTCTGCACTGGGGCAGCCTCACCTCCAGTGCTGGGGGCAGTTCTGGGTGCCACAGCACAAAAAAGACATTGAGCTGTTGAGGTGTGTCAAAGGAGACCACGAGGATGATGAAGGACCTTGGGGTGAAGCCATGTGATGAATGACTGAGGTGACTTGGTCTGTTCAGCCTGGAGAAGAGGAGACTGAGGGGAGACCTCACTGCAGTTACATCTTCCTTATGAGGGCAAGAGRAGGGGCAGGCACTGATCTCTTCTCTGTGGTGGCAGTGACAAGACGCAGGGGAGTGGCCTGAAGTCCTGTCAGGGGATGTTTAGACTAGGTATTAGAAAAATGTCCTTAACCCACAGGTTGGTTGGGCGCTAGAACAGGCTCTCCAGGGAAGTGGTCACAGCACCAAGCCTGACAGAGTTCAAGATTTTGGACAGTGCTCATGGGCACATGGTGTGACTCTTGGAGGTGTCCTGTTCAGAACCATCAGTTGAATTTGATGATGGTTGTGGATTCTTTCCAATTCTGGATAATCTTTTCTTCTATGATTGATTGATTGATATGTCCAGCCCCATAGACACTGCAATATCCAGTCTGAGATGTACTAAAGACACCTTGATACCAAAATACACAACACAGAAAAAGGAATAAATTTTTTAGACATGGATTAAATTAAAAACCATCCCAGTCATGGTTTCATTGGATGATKGAAGACATGATTACATATAAAAAAACAAACAACATTGACAGACCTAAAATTTTACTATATGAAGCTGACCATTCTGGGCAGTTGGCCTTAACCTGCCGCTTAAAAATCAAAGAGATTGCCACTTGTGGACAGTGCCAAAGATATCTTAGTCAGGATCCATCATGCATAAAATCAGTTGAGCTGCATTACAATCACTTTGCAATTCTGTTTTTTCATTTTGGCTTGGAAACAGTTCTTGTTTATAGAAGATCTGTATCCATACTACTTTAAAGAGCTACAGARGTTTGATACACAAGCTGGAAGAGAATGCAATTCTCACACACAACAAAATGTGTAAGATCCTGAGTTGTCTTCTCAAGTGCAGAGGGAAAATACCTCCAAGGACAATGACGCAGGGCACTAGCCTGGCACAAGGCAGAGTGAGAGGCTGTTCTGTGTACAAGAGAACTCATTTGGTCCAAGGCTCTGCTCATTTTCTCTGCATCAACATGAGGGGTTTTACAGTCTCTAAGACTGTAAAACATTGACAGACAGTGTTTCTATAAGCATAAGGCTGCCATTGTTCAGAACCCACGTATATCTAACCATAAACATATTTCGGGATGCTGATATAATACAAAAATACAAATATGAGCAAACAGATAGATTATCAGAACGGTAATTCAGCTGTATTTGAAGAAYGTAATTAAAAAAATTTCTTTGAATATTTACAAATTGACCAATTTGATAACCTCTATATAGTTATCCTCAGAAAATTAGCTGTGGCAAAACACAGCTCAGTAGCTGCCTGAAACATAGAAGTTTCCTCTTATGGCTTTAAAATTGTAATGCTGTTAAAAGTCTAAAATTCAGGAAGATATAGGAGAGTTCCATTTCAGCCTCACCCAGAAAAACAAAAAGAGCATATTGCYGTTAACTAGAATTAAAGCATTTAACCTTCCCTTATTCCCTTTTTACGTCTTTCGAAAAAAAGGTGCAGTTCATGTTACTGTTTTTCAGCAAATAATAGATTTTCTACTTATTTCGTATAATAAAAATCTACTATTAGCTTTCTGCCTTAAAAAACCACAGTTATCCTCATMTATATTTCTTTATACCTGTTCAGAAATCAACATATCTGAGTAGAGTGTTGTGGCCTGAAGGGAAAATAACATTTAGCTGAAGACACAAAAAGGAAAGGAAAGTCCCTTTCATAAGATTACCTGCATCTATCTTTTTTGACATGAGATACATACTGGAATTTGATCACTTTTCCTCACTAAAAACTACCTGGGACACAGGCAGCTTCCTCAAAAACTAGAAAAATAGTTTCATGGCTTGCAGCAAATAGTGACAATACTAGTCCAGGAAACAAAATCGCTTTGCCTAAATTGCCTTACCAATGGCTTCAATTGCAGTTACCAAGAACCAGTCAGAAAATGTTAGACCAGGGCAAAGTCTAACAATTACTGAAATTGCTGCAACTACTGAATTTTTCATTATGACTCCCTAAATCTACTGGCAAGCAGCACCCAGCCCAGGAGGACTAAAGCCACTTCAAGAAATCTTACTAGGATAACTTAACTTCATGCATAGACATAGGTCTTCAACTATGCAATTGAAGACCTCTTAAAACTGTTGTTTAGCTTTTACTAAACAGCTCCCCTGCACTCATCATCAATACTTCTGACTGAAAATGTAAGGTGCAAAGACACATCAGAAAAGTAAAAACACATATGCTTTTTAAAACAATGTGGTGTTTAGATAGATCTTATTGGATAAATTTTCAAAGCAGTGAACAAGTTGGAAAAATCCAGTGTTTCTAGAAAATGTTTTTCATGTCCAGTCCTTAAGGAATCCTGCAGCACTAAATTCTCAGAGCAGACATCTTTGCCAACTAGAGCTAACAGCAGCGTCATCTCTAGCCACAGCATTCAAGACTACAGCTCTCCTAATTAATAGTGACTATTTAAACAAAATCTAGCCACATTCAGACAGATTTCAGCCACATCTACAAGGTTAGACACACATGTTCTAGTACAACAGTATATGCTCTTTCCAAGAAGGGAAACAGATGTAACTGGAAGATGTAAATCACAAGTGGGTTTATGGAGCAATCCTGTACGGAGGCCAGCTGTTATCTGTCCACAAGCCCCAAGATAAATTTACCTTACAGACTAATATTTTCAAAATCTCACTGTTRAGACACAGCACCATTTGTCTGCTGCCCAAATGTTTCTTCCAGAACATATCTTCCTCTCCTACTCTGTCCCCCACAATCCTTATTGAGAATCCATTCCTTGTGAATGTCCCTTCCCAAGGGGATCTTATTCTTATCCCATTATCTCTTACTATGAAACAGGAAAAAATCCCAGTTGATTCCTGGACTATTTCTTAAGCAGGAATTAAATCTATCTGTTTAAATAAACAGAGCAAATAAGAATGCTCTGTTTGTACACCCTACATTGCRAACAACAGCTGTGATGAAGAGGCAACACATTCTTTCCTTTTCAAACTTTGATAGAAACCTCTATCTGAGTGTCAGTACAGAYGTCATTCAGTGGTGACGGGATAACCCATCAAGATCTTTTGAATAGAAGCTAAATAAAATGCTCCAGTCATTTCTCTTAGAAATATTGACTTAGTTCTGCTACCTACATTATGGCTACCTACATCTTTTTCCTTTCARGACTGAAATTACCCTTGTACAAATATTTCTGTGACAGAAAAATTCTTGTCAACTTCAGTCAGAATAAAAAATATCTCTATTAAATCAGAGCAACAATCATAAGCAACTATTAATAGGAATAATTTCTTGTTGGTACACTACACAAAAATTAGCTATCCACTGGACTTCAAAATGAGTGTCCAACTTATTCATAGATGATCACAACACGTAGAAGGAAAATTACTATGGGGAGACCCAAGAGAGCTGCCATGTTAGTTCTCATTTCCTATTTTGCCAAGAGGGAGTGCTCTAATTTCTCTTGAACTTGATTGATGAAACTTTGAAAAAATGCTATAGAAAATTCTAGAAACACTTGCCTTCAGAAAAAGAAACAATTTTTTTGTTGTTTGGGTTTTTGGGGGTTGTTTTTTTGTTTGGTTTGGGTTTTGTTTTTGTTTTTTTTTTTTTTTTTTTTTTGCTGCGTGGGTTTTTTAATAGTTCTGTTAAGTTTTAGCACGTCATTTTACCCCTGGTTTGCAGAGTGTTATTTCTTTCCTGCTCTGATTACTATTGTTCTCATTACAGAATTCTTCGGGAGCTCTGGCCAGCAGTAAAGTGGTATTGCTGCCTTGCAATCTGGTGTTGAAGAGCAAGTACAAGACAGTAAAAAGTGCAATGCTGCTCCAGAGATTTTACTTTGCTCCAAGTAAATTGCTCCAAGTTATAAATGGGATATAATACAGTAAGAATATAATACAGCAATTGTATTATCCCCATTTTGTCTGGGGTGACCACAGGCATGCTCCCTTCCTCCCTACCTGTTCCTCCCTGTGGTCCATCCCCTAGGTCCACATGGAGAGATGCAGTAATCAGCAGTTTACCTTCCACAGCAATTGGTAGGAGCCAGAGGACAATCATTTGCCAGGTCAAAAAACAAGACTGTAGCTAAGAATCAGACCCTTATCACCTATGTCACAGTTCTGTACTTCTGTGTCAATTGACAATCACCAAGTTTCCTCTTTATAATGAATGGATGCAAGTTTTCTGAAACACAACTGTTAATTCAGGAATGAGCACTTACATCAACAGAGGGTTTAAAATACAAATGTTGAATGAATATTTTAAAGAAATACGCTGAGAAAAAATGAGATGGTATTCAATCTTTTACTGTTCCAATTTCTAAATTGTGCTCTTTTATCTACAGAAAATGCATGAGGAAAAGTATGCCTTTGGAATGCACAAAAACACCCAACTACCCCTCTATGCTTCATTTAGCAAATGAGCTTTCCGTTATCATTTACACTGAAAAAAATCTGCATGAGGGTATCCTACTATGGTAACAGGGAGTTAGATGAAGAAAACTTGCATGTTTATAACATAACATACATTCTTCGGGGTTATCAAATCAACCTCTTAGACCACTACAGAAAGCAAAATGGAACAAGCTCGTTTTGTACTGTGCCAAAACTGCATTATGGCTCATTGGCTGTCCACGAGTAAACTTTTCTTCTTCCCTGGGAATAATACTTGATACTTAAGGTAGGAATACAATTATCACCATTGCTTTTGTTCCTAAATCTTAATACATTTTGTCCTTCAGACAAAGAACATTTTTTCTCTGGTGTATGATATATTCACTTACAATTTTCTCATAGTTCTAAGTGACAAGTATCTTCATTTCCTGGCCTGTGTTTCTTTTAATAAGAAACCTTTAATTATTCAAATCCGAACTGGTCATTTTGATATTATCTTGAGACATTCCACAAATCCAGGACTGTTTGGAAAGTCTCTATCTTTCTTTACAAAAACTGATTACCCCAAAGTTTGATTCACCCCTCAGAGTCTCAGCTGCACATGGCTAACAGACATCCACTCTCATGTTAAGTGCAAACATACAGTCATGYAGGCATGAATGGCTGAAAAATTGATAACCAACAGCACACTTACCTACCCAGTTCTTTTTTCTTCTACATCCTCTAAGTTAATATTGCAAAGCAGCTTAATAAAGCGTCTCCAATACGGAAGGGGCAAAATGCCAAATAATGAAGCCAAAATTTTATTTATTCCCAAATATTTGGTTTTTAAAGCAATAATATATTTTTKGGGGACTGAGAAATCTAAAGTTTGCTCTGGAAACAAGGACAGACAAACAATTTGTTAGGAAGTGAAATTGTCCTTTTGCATTCCTCATCTTCCAAAGTCACAAGTACCAATAAACTAYATTCTTAAAATTGCTTCTAAATTTTTTCTGTCAGAAATTGCTGACATTATGACATTTTCTGTCAGAAATTGCTTCTGACAAAACAGAAAGCGGAAGAAACTGCACAGCCATTCCAACTACAAGARCAGTAGTGCTTCTGACATCAATTAAAAAATTACAGTACTAAAGCATGTGCATCCCAGCAGGGTGCCACCAGAGACAGACAAGGAAGTATTCATGAACATAAATATCTCATGAACACCAGGTCTATTTAGTGTTCATATCCTTTCATTAAGCAAAGTGGAGAAGCAACACTGAAATAGACAAACACAGCATCTCTTAGACTCACCATTTATGCAGGGGCAAAACTACATCTCGTACATAATTAATTTATTTTTAAATTGCTGTGATCAGAGCTCCAAATACAGCAATGAATATTGCACAAGTAAATTTTGACCTTATATTAAGTTCCCACAATGCCAATTAGGAAGTATGAAGTTTCTGCATGAAATCCTTGGTTTCATGATCAGGATGCTCATACCAGGATACTTTGATGACCCAGCATCTTATTATCATATGTGAAAAAATAATTAAATGCCTCTTCAGCCCAAGGTATTCGGACTTGCAATGAGTGCATTAAAATAAATGAAACCTAACAGTCTGTATGAGCACATCCAAAAGACGGATCCTTAGATTAGGCAAAACTGGTAGAAGAAGGGCACATAAATTCACTTCTGAATTGCTATTTCTGTTGTCAGCAGGCACAAAGAGGAGGAAGTTTCGCAAACAAGAATTTTGCCAGAAAATTTAGCCAAGTACAACTCAGTGAACATTTTCCAGACTCAGTGTTCTGTGATAAGTCGAAAGGATCACAATGTTCTTTATAGTCATATTAGATTAACTAATTTGCCATACTCCCAGCTGATGTGCCAGGTCTTATGCTAAACTTAAACACCTGTGAAGAGGACGTTCCAATATAGCTCATGTGTTGGCTTGGCATTCAAACTGYTCCTTACTCCAAAGTCAGAGAAATCACATAAAAGTGAACTATACTCAGATTGCATGAAAACCYTCTTTATTTTAAGTGTGATCTTATAAAGCAGGCAGATTTTAGCTAATCCCCTCTTAAAAGCCTCTTTTGGCGTTAATTCTATAATATTGTAGTGTAACCACATCTAAATATTCAACCTTAAATTCCTTCAGAGCAAACCAACCACTTTCTACCAGCTCTTAACTGACAGTCAGAATAATTTATTGCTGTTAACTTTAGTAGAGAACTGCTTGTACTTGAAACATTTTCTCTTCTATATCAAYTTTATCTCCTCTAGTTTAAACTACTCGTCTTGCATTGTTTTTCATAAAATTATCGGTTTTTCTTCTTGGCTGTTCTGATTGTTCTYTAATCTCTCTATCTCCTTTGTATGAGTGGTGTCAAAAAGACACACAACTAAAGCTGAAACTTCTCAGTCACTGTCTTGGCTTGGAAAGACAGGTGTCTGTTAAGGAAAGCAGGAGACTCCCCTGAAATGGAAAAAAGTAATCCCCCTCCCTCTGAATTGTTATAAATTTGAAATTAATGGGGGCTCTCAGGCAAAAATATGGGAGCAGGAATAACAGTTCTTTATTAGGGAAGAAAATAAAAAGATAACATAAACAATGCAGTAAACTAAAACAACACTGACAGAGTCAGAACACAACCTGACACTGTTGGTCAGGGTGTTGGTGGCAGTCCAACTGGAATTGTGGCTGCAGTCCTGGAGCATCAGGTGTGGTTCTGTTGGAGCAGAGATCCTGTAGAAAGGTGTAGTCTTCCTCTGAAGATCCAGTGGAAGAGGCAGCTGTTCCTCTGGGAAATCCAGTGGAGAAAGCCACRCTGGTGTTCCAGATTCTCAAGATAATACCTGGGTAGGAATGCTTGSCTCCTCCCTCYRGGCGGAGCATCTCACAATGGGATGCTGTAGTCCTTATCAGTCGTGCAGTGACATTCAACAGCCTGTTATCAGTAGATGTTTCCCCAGAGGGAGGAATGGTTGTGGAAGAGATAAAGAGAACTGCCCACTTAACAGAAGACAACTGCCATACAGATGGCAAATAGAATACAATTTGCTTGGCAATCCAGGACAGTCACCAAGCCCAAGAATTCTCATTCAGATTTTAAATACTACATCAGTTAGTGCTACCCAAATAATCTCTTTTTTTTTTTCCCCAGCTGCATGGCATCAGTTTGTCTTTGTGTACAGCCTATTGTAAAAGCCTGATCCTTTCCTTCTAATTGATATTACCAATCTGTTTATACTCACACGTACCACTGACCACCAATTGCAAAAATACCATTGTAAATTATCCACTGATTGATTGTCACTGTTTTTGTAGCCAGTCACACAGGAGTTTGTTTTTCCCTTTTCTTTTATTGCTACAATATAATTTCCAAGTTGAAAGGAATAAAAAATAGCCAACTTATCTGTAGCAATGAATAAACACAACTCAGGTATACCTTGATACAACAAGGCAATGCAAGGTYAGAAAGACAAAGTCATAGTTCATTTTATATAGTGCTAGCAATAGCCCTCTTGGAGCAGAAAGTCCAAGTTGGAAGTCCCTGCCTACATGGGATGCTTTTACGGGTCTTTAAATAATTATTAAAGGTAATTAGGTGTTTGGAGAATGGTATCTAACTGTAGGTAATTTTAAAYTACAGATTCACCAATTCTTGGTAAGACTGAAGTCATCTGCCCTTTTAGCTAGCACATCTGATATGCATTGATAAATACTGTTCACAAATTCCCTATATTTATCRTAATGGCATACCTCAGGGCTTGGTGTCGGGATCAGTGCTATTTAACATCATTGTCAGCCATGTGGACAGCAGAATCAACCCCACCCTCAGCAATATTCCCAACAGCACCAATCCATGTRGTGCTGTCAATACACTGCAGGGACAGGATGGCATCCAGAGAGACCTTTACAATCTGAGAGGTACATTTGTTCAAACCTCATGAAGTTCARCAATTTGAAGTGCAATRTCCTGCACCAGGATTGAGACAATCCCAAATGTAAATACAGGCTGGGCAGGGAATGGAACAAGAGCAGCCCTGGGTAGAATAATTTTTCAGTGTTGGTGGGCAAAATCTCAACATGATCCAGGAGTGTGCACAAGCAGCCAAGAAATTCAACCATACCTTGGGCTGAATCAAAAGCAGGATGGCCAGCAGGTAGAAGGAGGGGATTCTGCTCTTCTACTTGGCCCTTGTGAGACCCCACCTGGAGTACTGCACCCAGTTCTGTGGCCTCTAATATAAGAAGGATGTGGACTTCTTAGAATGAGTCCAGAGGTGGGTCATGAAGATGATCAGAAGGTTAGAACATCCCTTCTATGAAAACAGCCTGATGTATTGGGGTTGTTCAACCTGGAGAAGAGAAGGCTCCAGGAAGACCTTATAGCACTTTCCAGTACTTGAAGGAGGTTACAGGAGAACTAGAGACACAATTTTGCAAGGGCATGCAGTGATAGGATAAGAGGAATGGCTTTAAACTGAAAGAGGATGGGTTTAGGTTAGATCTGAGGAAGAAATTCTTAGCTGTGAGAATGGTGAAGCATTGAAACAGGTTGTTCAGAGAAATTGTGGCTACCTTATTTTTGGAAGTATTCAAGGCCAAGCTGAATGGGTATTTGAGGTTTACTGTAAAATGTTCTTGTCCATGGCAGGAGGGTTGAAACTAGACATTCTTCAAAGTGCCTTCAAACCAGTCTGATTCTCTGATTCTAGCTTGAGAACCCCACATAGTGCAGGACCTCCACACCACACACAGCATGCTGTGCAGACCCTGTCTCTRAAAGAAATTCCCATAATTTGGACCATTCCAGCTATCATAGGATTTTCTTACAGGGAATTATATTCACCATCATATATTTACCCCTTCTATTGTCAAGCAGGAAGGATGTTCACATGAGAACTTCTTGCTGCACTGTTAGAAACAGACAGGGACAAAGTGATGTAATCACTAGTACCCAGTGACAACTGTCTGCAGCCTTCTCCCTTTCAGTGAGCTGGCTGCATTCATCCTGAAGCCAGAAAAGTTGTGCAACTCAGCACAGCCCTGAAAGCCCAGCTGTGCATTCAGCACAGTGCACTTAGTCAGGGTAACTCTTACATGGCTCAATCCCTCCTCAATATCAATGGTCTTCTGGCCAGGCTTTGGCTAGTATATAGGCCAGGTATTATAGGGCGCAATGATGACAAAAATATTACTTTGTTTCCCATGGATCTCAAAAGAACAGTGTTGCAACACCTTATAAGCCTGTAAAATTGTCTCCATTTCTTCTCAGTAACATGTAAGAGAACGCTGACTCCTGTCCTAAACATTCTGCTACACTCTGCAGAAAGAAAAATKACATGGGGTTTTATGACACATATCATGAACATTAATATACCACAAAAAAGGAACAAGAAACACTATTTGACCAATCTGCAATTAGATCTGAAATTAAATAATTGATAATTAATTTCCCTAACAGCAATTAAAACATAGTGCAATTTATTCACAATGGGAATTTGAAGGTAAAGCATCCTGCCTGCCTTTCCCAGAACCCACATCCAGCCCATCATCACAGAGCCTGAAGCACTACGGCTGAATCTGCATGAGTGCTTTGGATTGGGCAGGGAAGCAATTTCAAAGTAAATCCTCCCATTTCCAAATGCCAGGCCAGACCACAGAGCAGCCTGGGTGCTTCCTCTTGGAAGAAGCAAACCCAGAATTTCCTCTCAATGTGCACACCCCAAGTGCTCAGACCCCTTKTTAGGTGCTTGAAGGTTTCTAACAGTTTATCCCTCCCTAAGCTGTGCCAGTCACTGCACACAGCATTTTGCCTAGGAAATCACYTAGATAGAGGCCTCCTCTATTTAAGAAAGTGAAGAGACCTCTAGCATGTGCTTGACATAGACCTGTTTGGCTAGATTTCATCTTTGTGTCAAACACTGATTGATTAAAAATGTCCACAAGTGAAAAGACATTGTGTGTGGACTAGCTGATAAAGCCCTTGTGGGAAGGCAGTTACATCAGATGTAAACTTCAGCTTTGGTGTCATAGAAACATCCTCCAAATTAAAATTCTGCTGATTTTAGGCAGGCTGGTTCTGCCTGCTATTGACATATTCTTATGCAAGGCACACAATGGGGAAGGTGAAGGTGAAGTAGCTGCCTTATACTTCTGTGCTAGAACAGCTCCCTAACAACCAGTGTTGCAAAATTTGCAGAGCAARGGAGCAACACTCAGTTGGCCTAATGGAGGGAAAAGACAGTCAATTGACATAGCTGTAAATTAATTAATATAGAAGTTCTTAAAAAATGAGCAAGTAATTTATACTCAATTCAAGCCACATCTTGAAAATTTTACAGTATAAATAACTTTAAAATCTGCCGCAAAAGCTAAGCTTAACTAATGTCTTATCACACCTTTTCTCCCCTGCCTGACATTGAGGACTTTACCCCATGATTAGTGTCAAGTGACAGCTGTGCCCAAAGATAAACAGTTAGGTTCCTGTGCTACATCATCAATGATGGTGCCTTGCTTTTGTAGTGTACATAAGACCCTGAGATTTTTCTGTCATTTGATTCCAGGATCAACAAAAGCTGTTGAGAGAGGCCTGCAAGTAAGGTACACTTAGTTTTTCTTTTTTTTGAGGATGTTGTTTAAAAGTATTCCCATCTCATTCAGGCTTTCCTTTTTAGTAATACTATGTCMAAAAAACTCATAAAAAATTAAAGGGCTTGCAAATATTGTACTCATGATGTAAATGAAACATTTAATGTGTGATATAATTTAACATTCATTCTTCATTTAACACTTTCATGTTACAGCTTTTAGTATGAGTTTTTTCATTTTATTAAGTCCTGTTCAGTACACAAAATAATAAAATACTTTACTCAGTGTCTTGTCTTAAATTTTTCATAAAGTTTCTGCTTTTCTCTTTTACAGCTATACACCTGAGTCAAGGCATCGTACCAAAATGCCCTTCAAATCTCTGAGCCAGAATYATTATTTCAACCAGTTTCACAAATAAGCCTGGTTTAATTACAAATTAAGCTATGAACTAAAACACAAAACCCTTAAGTGCTGGGTTGTTAAAAACCAGTTACATTTTCCATCATCACTTCATCTGCTACAGAATGTAGATTTCAGAATCAAGACAAACTCCTACAATTCTTGACTTCAAACAAGTCAGAGAACAATTAAATAGCAACCTTCAAATCAAAAATTGGAATTCAAAATTCTTTTAACTTCAGCTGGAGTTTTGTGAGCATAGTGGCTGCGGTACAGGGACTTCATTGCACATTGGTTGTCAGTATACTCTTCATGTCTGAAGTAAAACAGTCTTTTATTAGTAACATCCAGGTCCAGAACCTCTGATAGGTTCTATGTCTCATATATAAAAACAAACATCTAGCTCAGCAACACAGGTGCACAGGTAGAAAACAAAACACAACTGTATACATTTCTGYATTGCCAAATAATTTGCTACCACATAAAAGCATGTTTAATATTTACACCCTTAATGATTTGTTTTCCTTAATAATTGAGTACTCCAAATGCTAATAGTTAATAAGACAGAAGCATTTGCATTTGCCACAGAATGTGATGAATTTCTAAACAGATAAATGCTGAGATGGTTCCCTAAAGCATCATTCTCCTTTCCCAGATGCTAGTGTACACAGGGAGAGTACAAATTCCCAAACTGCAGCAGTAACAAGTGAGTTTCATTTGCAGGAATATAACTTACAAAAGAAAGGTTCATCATGTCATTGTGCAGTAGTGAAAGAAAGTTCACAAAAACTTTCACAGACTCAAATATTTTAACTGTGATGTTAAAAGTCTTCCATATAGGATAAAGACACTGAGCCTGACCCTCACCTTGGAAAACAATGCTTCTAAACCAGTGGAGCTATTTCCTATTTACATTARATGATTAGAGATTAAAGATTAGAAACAATCACAGTGTAATGCAAAAATGTATTTGTGCAGTATTTTTTCAAGTTGACACACACATTATCAATCAGGCAAGCCTGAATTGTTCAATAACTGATTGGTACCTGTAGATAAACCTGCTTTGTACTCACAGACCAGCCTGCGTCACAATGTCAGTTTCAGGGATATATATGCAGCCCATAGTTCTCAAATGACCTCCACTTTGCCTTCTGCTCTTCCCAGCTGTCCCTGCTGTCTCCAGGCTACAGTTTACAGGTTTTCTAAACTTACAAGCACATTACGTATGCTCTTACATCTTAATTACAGAAGTCAAATAATCTGTATTTTCACTTCATCTGGGTTGAGTCAACACTTCTGGGCTCCAAAAACTCTGATAAGTAGGAAGGAGACCATAATAGTGGCATGACTATATTTTATTTTTGCACTAAATCTCTCCCTGATTCAGTACATCGGCAAAAGAAACAGTGTTGTGCTGCAAAGAGATTCCTGTCTATAATGAAAATTAGATGCAAAATTACAAAATTAGATTCTAGTTAGAAAATTAGAAGATTGGAAATCCAGATGATTAAATGCTTAGAAATTTTTTTTTTCCTGCTTTATCATGGAGTTTCACAGCATATTTCCAGGTATACTAGACATTTATTAGGTWGCTGATCCCTTCCTGTAGACTTCAAATTTTCTAAAGTTGTCTTTCTTTGAGGTTTGAATTAAAGAAGAGCCAAGCAATCCAGTCTACAACTAAAGGCACTATTTAATTGCTGTTCATATACACTAAGTGTTACATAACAATAAGCATCATAAAAAACATATTGGGTGTCTCAGTCCCTGGAGTCTCAACTGCCTCTGTGCCACAGTTATATAAAAYGGGGATGACAATATCCCCTCAGCTTTCAGGAATTTTGATAAGATTTGCTGGTGTCCAAGATTCACCCGAATGCTCTAAGATCTGTATTAGCATTCTTCAAACAAGCATTTGTATATTATGCAATAATTACCTATACACTTAATATAGAAATAACTGAATAGCTGCTCATGAGACATGCATTGCCCATTCTGTTCACCTGCTAAAGAGCTGAGGAAAGACAGGAAAACAAAACAGAAGGTTAGACTAAGGTTAGATACTCCCTGTTAGTAMAAGACCATGGGAAAAAAAAGAAAAACAATATAAAATCTGTAAAGATAACTTTGATCCAGCTACATTTTGAGGACCAGACTTTGCAATATCAAAAAATGTTCTTTTCATGCCATAAGAAAAAGAAATTTAGCACCAAATGCCAAAAAAAAGACTATAAGACTATATATAAGACTATACAGTCTAGTCATTGGGATCATGTGTCTCAATCAGATTTATTTCATATGCAGTAGAGACCAAACCCCCTCTCTATGTTCATACAGGAATTAGTATTTTTGATAATGATAATTTTTGATAACAAAGTTATCTATTGAACTATTTCATCTAAGTTCAAGTTTATCATATCCAGCCTTCATGTCAGGTCACACATGCCTCTCCAGTTCACATTTTTATTYGACAAGTCTAACAAATGCAGGTTGCACTCACCTTGAGGAAAGATAGGGCCAAATGCCATCACTGCACGATAAGGAAAGATAAAAAAGTACATTTCATTTTCTCTCAATGTGTTTTTCTCTGGGCCCTTGATCTTTCCTTGTGATAAATACTGATAACACCCCACATTCTATTATGTAATATACCTGTGTTGTCCTCATTAATTAAGCCCGTGTAAGATTGAACCACCTTTTATCTGCTTGTGCTGGTTTCACTGTGTAGAGTTAATTTTCTTTCCAGGCACTAGAATGGAGCTGTATTTTGGATTTGTGCTGAACACAGGGTTGATAATACAGAGATGTTTTTGTTATTGCTGAGCAGGGCTTACACAGAGCCAAGGCCTTTTCTGCTGTTTGTACTTCCACACTGGTGAGGGAGCTGGGAGTGCATGGGAGGCTGGGAGGAGACACAGCTGGGACAGGTGACCCAAACTGACCAAAGGGATTTCCAGACCATATGACATCATGGTCAGTACATAAAGCTGGGAGGAAGAAAGAGAAAGGGGGAATCACGGAGTTTGGAGTCATGGCATTTGTCTATCCAAGTAAGCACTGCGCATTATGGGGCCCTGCTCTCCTGGAGATGGCTGAACACCTGCCTGTCTGTGGGGAGCAGTGAATSAATTCCTTGTTTTGCTTTGCTTGYGTACATGGATTTGGTTTTCTCTATTAAACTGTCCATATTTCAATCCAAGAGTTTTCCAGCTTTCATCCTTCCAATTCTCTCCCCAGTCCTGCTGGTGAGGGATTGGGATTGAGGGAGAGGTTAAATCATAAATGCCTCAGTTCTGCACTSAACTTGTTGTTTGAACAGAGGTAGGTCACACAGAATTTTCTTTTTCTTTTAACAGGCAGCATTTGCTTTAAAACTGTTGAACAAAAGTAAAGATCACATGAGCTTAAAATCAGAAATAAAGACAAGAAATCTCAAGAGTCCAAAATTTGAGAGCTGAAAAAAAGGTTACTCTYGCCATCAACGGTCTTGCTTCTGTGGAAAACATTTATTCTCTGTGTCAGCAAAAATAGAAAAAAATAAGASACCAGTTGTCATTAGAAGTTAAGGTAGAATATTTGACATTACCTAAAGATGCTTTACACTTCATTACTTTAGCAAACATTTCACAAACATGCCTTTTGTAGTGCATATTTCAAATACAAATTGTTCCTTACTAAACCCATTTGGGTTTCAAAGATACCYATATACTAACAAAGGTCGTGTAAAAATGTGAATTTACCCAAGCTCCTTGGGGTCTTGAAATATATGATAACAAAACAGAATACAAGAAATTCCAGAGAAGTGTTTCCAGTCTTAAGCAAATTAGTTTCCCTCCCTCCTCCTAGGAACTGTAACTTCAGCCTCCATCAGGCTCTTTGTTAGAATGGATGACACACCCCTAAGGAAGGCAGCACACTGACAGAAATGTGAGAAAAAACCCATACAAACACCTTCAAATAAACAAGAGGTGTAAATGACTTACTGTTTAGACATCACTTACTTTCCCATGTTTTGCATCCTGTTATCCTGAACAAATTCAGAGCAAACTTTTCCTGCCAATCCACAGTCCCACATTTAAGAAAGATCTGGGACCAGAAGCATTTCAGAAGGAAGAKAATATAATAGTCAGCAACATAATCCTGTGTGCAAAAATGGAGATTTAGCACAGATTTGACGGAGTTGAGCCTTGTAGGCACTGGTCCGCATGAGGCCTGGTCCTGTGATGTGTGGTCCCAAGCCACAGCACTCAGTGCCCCGTGCCATGGAGAAGCGCTTCACCAAAAAACACATGCCACCACTCATCTGCTCCCTGCCCAAGCAGTGCAAAGGCAGGCCTTTTCTAACCTTCATGCTCCTCTACAGTTGAAAGATATGTCTCTTTTCTAAACAAATCTTCCTGTCACGCAGCTGGTGCATTTGCTGCAAGGTACAGCTTCAAGAGAAAGAGGATTTCCCTCAGGACTGTGGAACTTACATTTTCTCATATGGTGTCCAGATTCTGAAAGTGTTTTCTTTCATGTTTGTAACCRCTGCTATCTTTAATACACTATGTTTCAGCAGCTATACATAGAAAAGTTAAAAAAAGATTCCCACATTTTCCTGAAGTATTTTTTTATCATCAGCTGACAGATGTAATCCTGCTTGTTTCACAATCACCTATGAAATTCATAGATTTAAGAGCATGATATGCAAAAAATACCAAGGATTGACAAATTCTTCGACCTGCTGCTTTCCCTCTCAGCCCATATACACAGATCAGAGCATCTCTGATTTAAAATGATAATTAGGAGCATCTCTGATTAAGAAAACTCCAAGCTTCAAGGAGCCCTTCAAACACTCTTTCAGCTGCCTCTTTCCTCAATATATTTTACCTGAATGTTGAACCTCATTCTTAACTCAGTTTTCAATTTTGGGACTGACTCAGACCCTGAGAAATGTGATCCARTTTTGAGATGAGTCTCACTTTAAAAAGTAGGCTGGACTACATAACCTTTCAAGATCTTTTCTACCCTAAATTAATCCTATGATTTTACATGCCTATCTTTAGCCTCTTCCTATCTTTCCTTTGTTACAGATGCCAAATGTTCCGTTTAATTCAAGATCACCAGCTTGGCAGGAAACATTCACCTCTTTCGCTCCAAACATAAACTGGAAATATCTGCTGAGTCTAAATGCTCCTAAAAAGCCAACCAATGAAATAAATAAATAAATAAACAACCCAAACATTTGTAATTTTACTATCTGCCTCTAACAATTATTTATATCTAACTTGGTCTTTTGCTGGAATAGTTTTAAGGAAATAAAACAACCCTACCACTTTTAGGAACTCTGAAGAAGTTTCTGGCTATTTGAGATGTCATCCACATTGAAATCAAATGTAAAGGAAATTGTTCTTCTTATATATTACAAATATATATGTAAAGAGTAAGTTGTTCTCAGATGAATAGGATGATACATAAGAGCTATCCATGCACACTTCATTCTTTATCACAGGTAATGGTATCTTTGATACAGGCAGCAACATCCTACTTTTCTTTTGTCTATTCTTACTAATTAACCATATTTTAGCTAATTCTTTTACATGCCCCATCAATAAGAGCCAACAAACAACCTTTCATAAAGGCAACCATAGCGTATTTTCTTAAAAAGCAGTATCACTATCATTACTTTAGTCATTATAAAATTCTCCTTATATTTCTYATATAAACACATCTGCAAAACCTTTTTGATTATTACACTATGACACCATCGCTATCAGTTATCCTCACTGATTTTGTCAAAAACCACTTTGGTCATGCAAGGACTGAATTCCTTACCGTAGTGCTGGAGGTTCTTAGGTCACACAAACCACCTTTGTATGTCAMAGAGATGTGGTTATTATTGCTGATAGTTTTAAAGCCTTGATTGTATTGAATGGTGGTTTTTAGGGAGTATAGAAAAGAAGTGGGTAGGGTGAGTTTTGGTGTATACATGATGATAACGGCTATTCATCCTAAGCAGAAGACAAGATGATAAGGCTAGGATTTTTCAAATTTGTGTTTATTTTAGTTTTATTTGTCCCCCTAGAGCTGCTGGGCTGACAGCTATAGCAGTTGGTAGTGTTGAGTTAAGCGAGATGTTAGGAAGAGAATGGTGAYTGGGGGAAATTTCATTCACCAGAGGTTAGGGTTTAAGCACCCTTTAAGCACTTCTGGGAATCGAAAGTGGAATGGTACTAGTGCTAGTTTTATTGTGATTGCTATTGTCATGAGGAAGCGTGATGTGGCAAGGGTTGCTTGGATAATGTCTCATTGTCCAGTAGATCATACATTAGTCATGGTCAAGAGGAATATTGCCCTGTTAATATGGCTTCCTGGACACCAAGCCACGTCACCTACCCTAAAAACCCTACTCACATTAGTATTCTCTGCCTGCAAAGTAGACACAGGCCAAGCAATACTAACTGCCTCTACACCAACCCATGGTTCTGACAACTTACATAACCTAGACCTCCTATAATGGTAAAAGCCAATGATTACATTCCTCCCCCTGCCCAAAATTCTTTTCAGCTAAGACCACCCCCAATCACCACCCTCAGCCTACAATCTCTACTCCTAGCATACCATCCCCCCCAAACCCTGGCATTGACTAAATCCTATCCCCTCTATTAGTACTATCCTGCCAGCTACTATCTCACATAATCGTAGCAAGCCAAAACCACCTGCACAAAAAACAATATTCATCACAACCTTAACTAGAGTCCAACCATTCATTATCTAAGTCTTCTTGGCCACAAAACTAAATTTACTCTTGGACCAGCAGAGCAGGACCGATGAGTGTTCCCATGAGATAGAACAGCACAAGCAAAGACATAAGAAAACAGTACCTATTTCTCCATTCTGCAGTTTTTCTTTGAAAACTCCATCTTCCCACATAGACTACATTCTCATTCTCTGGATAAACTCTACCCAATCCCTGCATGCCCAGCCTGAAGACCCATGATGGGAGATGCAGAGAGCTGGGGCCAGAGCAAGCATCTTCCCACCATGAACAGGAAAGAGGAGACCCGGTTAGGAAACATGGAGACAGACCCTGAATTAAACYCTAGCAGGTTCTGCTGCCATCAGTGGGACAGAAATGGGAACTGTGATGTAGGTATTCACCAGCATATTCCTTGACATACAGAGTACCAAACCAGCAGCAATCAACTGTGGTTAATTAACTGTGGTTAAGGTACCACAGATTGCTCTTCCTCTTTTCTCCCAGAGTAGATCAAGCAGACATCAGGACCATGCCTGGCCCAGGTAACCAACAGCCATAGGCAGCTGCCTCTTCCAGTTTTAGCTAAAGCCAGTTCTGTACAATGGCCAAATTTAGAAACTTTCTCTCCATTTTCTTAATAAAATATAAGCAAATATATTAGAAGTGTGAAAAAACTCCAGATATAGCACCTTAAGTTCACATATGAAAATCAAATTAGGAGACAAGTTAGAAAAAACTGCTTCAAGTGACCTTCATTTATCATACTGCTGGGTTTTTTATACTCAGTATATACTSTTTACTATAGTCTATGTGAAACTGTTTAGCACATTAACGCACTGCTGCTTTATAAACAAGGAAGCAAATTAATTGTAATAGGCTAAACAAACTTGAAGAAATTTCATATCTAAGTCTAGGTAAATCGTCTACTTTTAGTTTTTGATGAAAATATATATAAAATGTCATTTTTCTGACATAAATGTTGACTCCAAATCAAAGATTGACTCTTGCTGTTGAACTTTATCTGAAAACAGAAATTAAATATATATAAATACAGGAAATTATATACATATGAAGCCTTCTAAGTATAAGAAATTTAATTTGAATTAAGTTATAGTCCTTAAAGAGAAAGGAGATGTTGTTACAGCTAACACCAGCTGTCTCTTCCTAATCTTTAAGGTGCTATTCTATTCATAGCTGAATTCTGGCCTCTGTTTTGAAAACTTTAGAGAAATGTGAACTTCTCATTCTGTGTGGAAATGAACTGTAAAAAGATATTTTTGTTTTGACCTGAATTTCCTGATTACTAGAAATGAATCAATGTGGTGATATTTTAATAGGATTGCACACATTTTCAAATTTCCCCAAATTTTAATTTTAATAATATAGTTTCAAGAAGTCCACATTCTACCTTCCTAATTGTGACATGTGGAGCAAAAGACATGATGTTGTACAGATTTTACTCTTTATCAGAAGCATAACCCCATATGCACTAAAATGTTTTATTCCTAAATTTACCTTCCAGCCTCTAGAAGTTAAAATTTCCAGACCTTTTTATCCTCTTCTGACCTGTTAAAAATTGCTGGCTGCCATTCTGAGATCATCAGTCTTGCAGACACCATGACTGTTTCATGACAACAGTTTTTAGTACATATTACATTATTCTCACAGTAATAAATTTTGCAAAAGTAATTAATATTTTTAATTTAGGTTGTCTTCCATTATACATATATGCCCATTTTTGATGAGCTGTTGAGGACAAGAATTAAAACCAACCTCATTACACCTATGTTATGAACTCAGAATGCAAGACCACTTAAAATAAATAATCCAAAAGCAACTTACACATGGGGTCATGGCTACATAAGTTTGACTTAACAGGAACTCTCTCGTACAATTTCTTACTCTGTCTTTACTCAGTATTTTCTCCTATTTCATGAGCCCCTTATTCCATCACAGCAGAAATAAATGCAGACCTCCTGGTGCTGACTTAACATGTTGTTGTCATTTTCTCTTTGGGAAGAAACCCATTATCCAAAATTAAAATATATGAAGGATTTTAAAATAAAACACATAGCTGATTCTTGTCATCCTCCTCAGTGGATTCTCTCATGAATCTCCAATCTATTCTTGCTTTTAAATTCCATTAAATAAAGTATTGTACTGTTAAACACATCCCCTCATTTTTTATTGGAAGTGAAGTTCCATATCAACTATAATCAAATATGAAGCTTCAGGCCTGAGAAATTCCTTGTGCATCCCTAAACTTTGGACAAATCCAGATCTTGTTTTTGCTTTGAACTGTTAAGTAAACTTGTAGGCCCTACAACAACTTCTAGTAAATATGCAAACATAGATAAATATAGAGTTAACTCATGTCATCCTAGGCCAGAATGAAAAGATGAATATTCTTTCCTCATAGGGAATAGTTTGAAAATCAGATTTTTCAGGAAATTTCACATGAAAACATAATGAACTTTGAATTGCTTCATAGAGAGAACCCCTTCTATCCCTATTGACTCCAAGTAGAGCCTGAGGAAACAAACCTCTTCTGGATTTCCAGAGTTCAGAGCAGAACATTCAGGACTGGAAGGAATACAGAGCTAGCATTTTCTGAGTTCCCCTTGAASTAGGAAAGAGAACTTGTTACACAGGGGAAGCCAGTTGCTAGTACACAAAAGCCCATCTGCCTCTTTGAATCTGTACTTSCTGTTCCTGATGTCCTCCAAGAATCAACAGACCAGTTTATATCTGTGGGCTTATAAGGATGTAGATAGGCTGAGAATACTGAGATTGGGTTTTCTTTGAGAAGATGAAGTTTAGAAACCAGGTTATTGTGCTTCACAGATTTTTTTCCTTGTATGCAGCTCAAAGAGGAGGAATCTCTTGCAACCCTGCAAAACATTTGCTCTAGCAAGAGCATTTTAGCTTTGAATATTTCCTCAGTGCACAAACCAGGACGGCGGCTGTCAGCACCTCCAATTTCAACCCACATCACCAACAACATGAATCCCTTTGCCAAGGGAGCCTTCTTGATGTGTCCTCTCTATTCATCGAGACCCTGTAATTTTCCTGGGGAAGCACAACCTGACAATTATTTTTATTCCAACACAGCTGTAAGCCTTCAGACCCCTTTGCAGATGCTGCATTGCAGCAGTGCCCTCTCATAAGCTTGCCATATGCCATGGATGAGTGTGTTGAATAAGGATTGTGATTTTTCATTAATAGGCCATGCTTGCAGTGCTGAGGAGTCCAAAAAAGGCAGTTTCCCCACTCACTTCTGCTCTCACACCACTTATTTCTTCTGACCTGAAATCCCARCTTTCTATTCACTGCAGCTTGTTTTAGACAAATAGAACACATACCCACCAGCCTCTTCCAGATCCTACACTCTGGAGCCAAAGTGCCACTTTCAGAAGTAGAGAAAAGTCATCTGGGACTCTGTCCTGTGTGCCGGATCTACCATGAAAAGGCCAATATGTCACTGAGAATTATCACAATCAATTAGCAGTAAATAACAAAATAAAAACTATCAGCAGKAGAAAGCTGCTATCATCATCAAAAAATTTTTTTCAATGCACTGAAAAAGAATTAATCATTATTTWAAAAATCTTATTTCCAAAAAGTCATTTGGACACAGAGGAGTGTGTYCTATCTAGTTAGTCCCACGTCATGTGGGTAAAGCAGATGTTTGTAGAGGTCCTGACTGATGTCACCTTTCAAATACACTAAAATTCAAAACCACTGACTTAGGAGGGATTCTTTCCAGAAAGGGCAAGGTATGTGATAATATGCAAAATACTATGTTCAACAGCAGACTCTTTCAGCCASTGCTTTAACAAAAAAATCTGTGACTAATCTTCTCYACTTTCATATTTCAGCACAAGACTTKTACAAATTCAATTATCTCCTTTTCTTGTGGGAGCATATTATTTRGGGAAAGAGGATCCTGTGAAATGTTTAATAAGAAGCCTAATTCTTGGAAGAAATTTYCCTTTTTCTCTTGAAGACCTGAAGTAGAGCTATTTCACAGCAGAATACAAAGAAAATGCATGAAAAATAAAGGTCATTTACCTATCAAAGATCAAAGCCCAGAGTCTGATATGGATATTTCAAATTCTTTTGCCAGATTGAATCTTGAAAATCCATTTTTCAAATCAGAAAACATGTGTGTAGCTAGAGAATTACTGAATAAACAACCTTCACTTTGAAGAAATGGAAGAAAATGCCATATATCAAGTGAGAGAATCTAGGTGAGGGGTGTGGGGCAAGAGGTTGTGGGAACATCAAATTACAGCTTCTGTCTGGAACAGAACCCATAAAAGCACATGCACATGCTCYAACAACAACTACTCAGGCCAGCTGGGAGTAGAAAAAAGAAGAATAAAATACTAGTTCCTAAATGTTTCATTTAGCTTTGAGGAAAATACTGACATGTTACTTGAATATTACCTTGTTAATATGTCAGCAATTCATCTTTGTAACAGCTCCATATTATTATTCTAATTTAAATGAAAACGAAGTAGACGTAGATGAGAATAAATGATCTMTGAAAATGAGATAAGGCCAGTGACAAAACCAGCATTAAACTTCCTACAAACTCTAGCTTCAATATCTTTGCCATATCAGACAAAAACCTATTAAAGCATTTGCCTCTTTCATTAGTTCACTTAGGTATGATTTGAATACCATACCTTGCAACCAAACTTCAGAGTTTATACTGTCTATACCATCTTTGAAAAACACTGAACCATAAACAATCATTTCCAAAAAATTAGTCATTGTGAAATTTGAAACAGTAAGAACAGTTTGCCCTTGAAGGGGAGTAAAAAGTCTTTAGTAACACTACAGCCTTTTTTCTTTTTTAATATAAAAATTACGTGGCTCAGGAGTAATTATAAGATTAAATTTTCATACCAAGGTTTTGTCACCACCAAAGTGCTTTAAATTAAATGTGTAACCATAAGTTTCCACAAAGGAGTTCCTGTCCTGTAGTCAAGGGCATCCAAGTTTTATTCAAGCAGCATGTAACAGTAATGCTGCAACTTGGAGGGCTAAAAGGAAACTGAGAATGAACACTTCACCCAGTCAGAATTTCACTCCATCAGAATTTCTGCATTTTCAAATCCTTTAGGGCATATAAAGTCCACATACTCATCCCCTTTCCAAGACACAGGTACAAGGAATTCCAAATTTGCCTATCATCATTTTCTACATAACCAAGTGAAAATTGTCTTAAAAAATTGCAATTTGGAAAGCTGTCAGGCTACAGAATATTTGCAGATGTAAACAGTAAGTGTAACTAACTCATGCAGTTGGGTAACAGCACAGGAGTGTGCCTACTGCAAGTTCCACGGCACCTGAGTACACCTTCAGATTTTCTCCATATAACTTACTCTACACAATCCAGGAAGGGATGTGTGGAGGAGGGGARGACATGGCTGTTCAAGGGGCTTGAGCTGTTGGAGTGACAATTCTATGGAGAACAGCAACAAAAATGGCAGGAAAGAGCAGGGAGTTGGTGCTGGAAGGACCCCTCCTGTTCCCAGCAGATGACCAGGAAAAGGAACAAGGGAGAAGGAAGGCAACCACATGCACCTCAGAAGTGACCAGAACATTCTTGATCTTCCTGGCTACAAAAGGGTTYAAAGAGCCCCTTCTCTGGAGCCACAATGGCATCTGTTGGCACGCACTCTGCCACGCTCCYAATGCACACATAGGCCACAGCCATGTTCAGAGCCCAGGGCTAGGAGCTTTTGATTGTTCATGCCACATTTGTCAATCTCTATATATGTGGGTTTAGTAATTCTCTCCCCCCAAAGCAAGATTGGTCTCCCCGTGTGCCTTGTTCAAGTCATATGARTCAGAAGGCTTTGGTTTTTTGTGGTGTGTTTTTAACTGCAAGTAACCATCACACATGGATGTGTTGAGACTTTAGCCTCCATCTTAACTTCTGTATGAACACACTGTTTTTTTATTCAGTTGCGTACACAATACAGAATAGAACAGCAATTGTTCTTAATCATAAGCAAGCCAGGACTAATGATAAGGGGTTTTTCTCCATAGATTTGATCTGCTGAAGGTACATACTGTGAAAAGCAGTCATTCCACACTTGCAGCTATTCTGCTCAAACTGTCTAAAAACTACATGACTACAGTTGGTGCAGCAAAGAGCACAATTTGAGAGACCTTCTGAGAGGCAGGATATGTTTATTCAGGCTCAAGAAACTATGATTTTTGATTACCTCATCTTGCTGACTCAGCAGTTTGGTATCTGCACAGGCTGAAGTKTATGGGAACTTTCTGCAAGAGTCATCTTTGTTAACTAATGGAGCTGGTGAACTGAAGACCAAGTCACCAAAAAGTAACAGAGAGAGTTTGCTTTCTTGTGTAGATTGGTACTTCCTGCAAAATTAGACTGAAGGATCCAAAAATTACTATAATTGCAATTTCTTGCTGTTGTAGTAGATTTTACCTCATTCTCAAAAAAAAATCTTTAATAATTCATCAAAACACTAGAAAGGAATTAGAGAACTCTAAACTAAACAACTACATGCTCCTGAAGCATGTGCCCCCTGCTTCCCATTGGAAYTTCAGACTTATCATAGTTCAGTCCTTGAGCTATGCAGATATATATATAATAATGTAAAGTAAATAGAAGAGACTTTGTTTCCACTATAATCACGAAGACCTTGCTGAGATTTTTGTTACATTTTTGGAAAGTTCTGGAATTTTTTTTCAATTTKTATTTTTAAGATTTGGGAGAGTTACATCAGGAGATAGTCTTTCAARTTTCTACCTTGAATCACATGTACTGCCCTGGGGAATGAGGCCATTCAGAACACTGAGGATTTTGGGCTACGTTTACTAGAGCAACATTGGTTCMGCCTTGTATCACTTTCTTCTAGGTATGGTGCTATCTAAGCATCCACCAGGTCAGTTCTTTGGTAGAGGTGATGGGAAAAAGAAAACTTTTCATTACTGCATTGAGACGGGTTTTCAAAAATCACTGAGCTCGAAGACTCACCTGAGCTCAAAACTGTCTCCTTACAATTTATAGTGGAAAACTGAAATAAATACACAGTCTGTAAAGCTTTAAGAAGAGGACATTGTTTTCTGTTTGACAGAACCTGAATGTAGTTCAAAATTAATGGCTGAATGTCACAGCCTCCTTTTTGGCTCTTGATACACTTGAAATTGCTTTCATTTCTACAGACAACTTCACAAGTGAAAATCAATCATTTTGCCTTATTTTTATTTCCACATTTTCTAATAAGAATTTTMAAAATTCAGCAGCATTTATGCAAAGTGTTACTCTTCACTTTCACAGAATCACAGAATCACGGGATACACTGAGCTGAAAGGGACACACAGTGATCATCAGAATCCAAGTTGTGGCCCTGCACAGCACCAGTCTCAAGAGCAACATCACACACGCGAGAGCATTGCCCAAATATTTGTTGAACTCTGTCAGGCTGGTGCTGTGACCACTTCCCTGGGGAGTCTGGTCCAGTGCTCAACCACCCTCTGGGTGGAGAACCTTCTTCTAATATCCAACCTAAACATTCCCTGACATTACTTCAGGCAACTCCCTTGTGTCCTGTCACTGTCACAGTGGCAATATCACAGCACAGAAGAGATCAGTGCCTGCCCCTCCTCTTCCCCTCACAAGGAAGATGTAACTGCAGTGAGGTCTCCCCTCAGTCTCCTCTTCTCCAGGCTGAACAGACCAAGTCACCCCAGCCACTCCTCACACGGCTTCCTCTCCAAACCTTTCACCATCCTTGTTACCCTCCTTTGACACTCTCTRACAGCTCAATGTCTTTTTTGTGTTGTGGCACCCAGAACTGCCCACAGCACTCAAGGTGAGGCTGCCCCAGAGCACAGCAGAGCAGGACAATCCCCTCCCTTGCCYGGCTGTGATGCTGTGCCKGATGCACCCCRGGACACGGGGGCCCTCCTGGCTGCCAGGGCACTGCTGACTCATGTTCAACTTGTCATTGACTAGGACACCCATGTCCATTTCCTGAACTCATTTCTGCTTTCCAGCCTCTCCTTTCCCTGTGTGCATCTGGGTTTGTCTGTCTGTCTGGACATCCAGGGTTGCCCCATCCCAGGTGCAGAACCCAGCACTTGCCCTTGCTGAATTTCATACAGTTGGTGCYTGYCCAGTCCTCTCATTTGTCAAGGTGCYTCTGCAGGGCCTTCCAGCCTTTGAGGGAGTCAACTGCTCCTCCCAGTTTTGTATCATCTGTGACCTTACTTAGTAACCCTTCCAGTCCTGTGTCCAAGCCATTTAYGAAGCTGTTGAAGAGCACAGGGCTGAGCATGGAGCCCTGTGGAKCCMCYCAGTGACAGGTGACCAGTCCGRTGTCACCCCATTCACTGTCACCCTTTGTGCTGACCCCTGAACCAGCTGCTCACTCATCACATAATGTGTTCATCAAGCCACCTGCTGGACAGCTTGTCCAGAATGCTATCCTAGGGTGACATTATGATACTTGTATCMTAATCATCTGTTCTGTTTATGCTGGATATTAGGTTTTGCACCTTTAAGACTGATTCTGAGAGTGAAGCGAGGGGAAAAAGAAGCTCAAGTTTTTTATCAGAAGCTGCACTTGCTCCCTTGCATTCCAGCTCTGAGACTGTGTTTTCTGCAGCACAGACAGCAGGAGAGAGCTCTTCKTTGCCTTTAGTTAGTTTTTTCTAGCTAGCTGAACCAGGGAAATTCCYCTGACTGTGGCTTTTCTTTTTTCTTGGAACTGATCAGCCTTAGTCTGGACTGAAATCCAGAAGAACACAGGGAGTTCCCACCTGTGGCCCACTGGGGCCCAGGATGCTGCATTTTCCAGCCCGGAGGGAGTGATAGGAACTGAGCAAGCCAAGCTACACCCCACCAACAGGACTCTCTCTGAATTTGCCATCTCTTCAGAACAGCGAGAGGCTCCACTGTTTAATATTATTCATTTTTTGCATGTTTGCRAATACTTTGCTTGTTAAATAAACAGTTTTTTCTGTTTATTTAACTTATTTAACTTTTCTCGAAGGAGATTTATGTCTCCTGAACTGGTGGGGGGAGGGGCCACTTGAACTTTCTTTCTAGAGGGACCCCCTCAGAGGTTTCCTCCCAGATTTGCTCTAAACAGGGACATATGCTCAGACAGATAATATTGAAAGCTTTGCTGAAATCTAGAACGATTACATCCAACGCTTCTCTTGATTGCCTTGTTGTAAAAAGGAATCAGGTYTGACAAGCAGGACTTCCCCCTGCTGTGACCAATGACTGTATTCACCAGTTTCCCATTGGCTCAATCTCTCTGGATTCCCAAGACCACTCAAAAATCATCATGAAAGATTTTGCGATGACATTAGCTAGCTCTTTAGGAATTCTTGCATGAATCCCATGAGGGCCCATAGATTTGTAAATGAAGCTGAAGCAGTTTTATGAAAAGAGGAAGGAGRATCATGATAATTTCCTCTGAAACTATATCTGGGTCTTCAAGGTGGCATACCAAGTTTGTGATTTGGATGCCCTGGATCCAGCCTTGACAATTTCAAACCCAAATTTTCAGGTCTGCAGCAGAATACCTGGAAGCCCATAGCTTTCACAGCTGCTGATTCCCAACAGAAATGCCAGGAGCCAAATGGGGTCAGGAATTCCACTCTTGCAGCGTCCAAATCTCACCTGCATAGAAAGCCAGGAAAGTTTGGTTTGGCTGGCTGTCCCAAACCCGCATGCCTCCCTCTTCAGATCCAGAGTAAAACTACAAGATGGATTTTCACTGTGCTGGGAAAAGAAGAAACAATTGTCACAAATTTAGATATATTCTTTCAGAAACTCCTTTTGGATTTGGGAAAAAATCTCTCAACAGAGCCAATTTCAAAAGAGGCTTTTTGTTGCATGAAATAATTTGCACTTTCTGATCAGATGAATTGTAAAGGAATAAAAGGTGTCGGAACATATAAAATGAAACAAATCTGATTGTGAAACGAATTTTCAGTACATGTTCAACTATTCTATTTCAATATTAGTAACAATAAAGCAAAYTTCTAGCACAACACAAAGGACAGAACAGAAGGAATTTTAGAAGTAGTTGGTTTYCAAATTAAGCCTACACAAGCAGGATAAAGATTCTGTCAAATACAGTCATGCACTAAACTGAAACTCACATTCTGTATATATTTTCATCTTGAAGGCCTGTTAATGGGAAGAAATGGTAAAAGTCAAGACTTGAAGTGCGAGAAGGCAGTTACCGTAAAGCCAGCTATGAATGTTTCACAGCTGAGCTTTAGCTATGTGCCATTTTCTTTCCAAGTTTGAGAAGATTTGTACTCTGTCATGTTTTGTAGAGTTAGTTATTTAAGTTTTAGACTGCAGTCTGGAAATTACTACTGGAACCTTCTTAGAGATACACCTCATTTGTCAGACAAAAACGATAGAAATATGTGTCAAAAGAAAAAAGGCTGGATCTTGAAAGTCTTATTCACTTTTGTAGTCTTTATTTTCTTTAAACCTAAATCCTTTCCATACTTCCCCCAGGGAAAGGATTTTTCATAATTAAGAAATCTGGGAATTTGACCAAACACAGGGCAGCTGGAAAGACAAGAGGAAAAGTAGCAATAACATTAAATTACACTAAATGGGTATTTCTCAATAAAGGAAGGAGAAAAGCACTTGAAGGGAAATAAATCAGGACATTATTACATAATTTCTACATATATGTTTTTAGAACATTTTGCTATTTCCATGTATCCAGAAAAGATACAATTATCACAGAATAGAAAGAAATTTTTAAAATTAATTTGTTTGCTTCTCTCTCTTTCTTGAAAGTCTTCCTGCAAAGCCATCTCAAGTGAGTWGCCACAAGTCTTCCTGCAACATCTGTGTCTGTGAACAGCTGCAGAAACAAGAAATCTGCAGGAAGAAAGGTCTAGCAGAATCTAAAAACACTAGGGGAGTTAATAGGCAAAATAATCAGTGACAGGGAGAGCATACTTTGATGAGAATGCATGAGAGAGAAAAAGGACAAGGGATACACACACTATGTGGAGGGAAGCATCCCCGCAGCACCGAGCAGAGTGGGAGCTGGTGGTGGGAGATTTCACTTCTGCAGATCCTGATGTCAGTAGCTTATGGCTGGGACATTCTCTGTGTAGAAGCAAGAATTTTTTTTTTTTTTTAAAGTTATCACAGGACCTTGGAAAAAGTAATAAATGGGAGAGAGAGCTTTAAGAGCTAAATTTATGCCAGTTTGTGTTTATGTGACTGCCACACATCTTCTGCATGAACTGACTGACACTACAGAATGTCAAGGTCTGGGACTGGAACCAGATCATGTTCGCTCAGTGGTGTACTGAGCAAGGACTGTTTTGCTTGCTCTGATGTGCCCATTCACTCTTCACAGTGGTGCCCACAGGTTTGCTACCAATCTTTGGAATGCAAAACARAAGATTACTCGCAGTGCATAGCTTTGGTGACTGAATGGTTAAGCTGTGAATATGTTTGCTCCCTCAACATTGCAAAGTAACACTCCAATATAACTATATCTCTCAAAAAGATATTTCAAGGCAGATATTAACAGACTTTTAGCACTGCCAAAGGCCAATAAACTGAAAGAATCTYCATCATAATATCACAAATAAACTTCCTATCTAGAGGAAGACCTCATCCCTGGTCTGAATATGCCAACGATAGCATGCATTTCACTGTCTTCAACTGTGTGTAAGTAGATCAGAAAAGTGTAAGTATCTACAGGAGAAGTGGATTAGAAAATACAAACAAAACAAAACAGAGCCAAACAAATAACAGCTAATCAAAAAACCCCAATCCAAAAAAAAAAAAAAAAAATCAACCACTTGGAAGGAGCAAAGAAACATAGCTGCCAGAAATCCAGAAATCATACAAGCTGACCACAGACATTTTACCCTCCAACTTCTCTTTATCTCACTGTATTTGCTGATTTCTGTACATACTGTCTCATGCTTTAATTTTACTATTCTTCACATGCTGCTGTCACAYACTGACAGACTGAGGCTGTCAGGCCATGGCTCACAGAACACTTCTCCCARTGCATTTCTTCTCCAATTGCTTTGGGAAATGACAGTGCTCTTGTTCAGAGACAGCCAGCTGTGACCTGTTCTGCCCTAGAGCTTTCCTCCAACCTTCTCAAGGATATATTCTCACCAGATACAAAAATAATGCTCTGGACCTGTAGTGCTTGATTTGGGCAGGTCTTACTCAGACTTCATTAGGATGATGTTAAAAAAGAGCTCAAATCTACGTTTGAAACTTAAAGTCTCCCTCTCTTTTTCTTTTCTCTCTCTCTCTCTCTCTCTCTCTCTCTTTCTCTCTCTTTTGGTATCTCCCTCTCTTTCTCTCTGCCAATTTTATTTTCCTCCTTTTCTTACTTAGGATGCCATTAGCTGAGCTGTAAAGAGTCACTATGTTGTTGCCAGGAAAAGATCTTTGCGCTAGCATCTGTGTTCAGAAAGTGAACATTAGAGGACTGCCAGCCCTTACGSTGATTCCTGATGCCTGGCACCTTGCATTGAATAAGCTCACTGTAAAGCTAATACAAAATTCTCCAGTAACAATATTTTAATCAACTTTGCATTCCACTTGCAGTCCTTTCAGTTACAACATAATTGAGATGGAGGGAGAAGCTTATCTGTTTAATGGGAAATTAGTAATGTACCTAATTGTTTTTTTAAATCTTCATGTAAACCATTACAAGCCTGTCTGAAATTCTATGTATTAGTAACAAAACTTGAAATTACTTTAAGAAAATGACAGTAGTGAAGTGCATATTTGTAAATTTTAAATAAGAAAGCACTATAATTCAAAAATTTTTAGACTTACGTGGTATTTTAACCCTGATATGCTCCTGAAAAAAAACCAAACAGAATTTAGATTGTTTACTTATCAGTCTTTAAAAGTTATATTTGTAATACTTTTGCACAAGATCCCTATATCTCCGTATGTTAGAGATGCACACTCCAGGCAACATGTATACTGCATCTTTTCTAATCCAAGTACATGGTAAGACTACACAGTCAGTAATTTTGCAGACTTCTATTACAGCAATTTATTTTTCCTATACTACTGCAAGAAATGTGACATGACCTGCAAGATGCAAAGGCAGAGGAAAAATTACTGTCCCTGCACTAAAGATCTAATGCAGTAAAGAGAAGTGATCTTGTGAAAATTACTCGATTATTTTGAGTATTGCAGTCAGTATAGTCCAAAACAGCCTTTCTACATTCCTACCATAAGCTCATTAACCATGCTCTCCCTAAAAGGACACCCCACATAGTGTGTAATCTTTCATCACATTCAAAATTACCTATTTATCCCTCTGACAGTGAACAGGCAAGAACTACAAATGAATTCTAAACTTGCCAAGAGTATATTCCTGAGCTCCCAGGACAATGTTCTTGTCTGGATATGAGAYTATTTGAAAAAACAAGAACTCTTAAGTGTCTTTCCCAGAGCATGAAATCTGAGATTGTGATGTATTTTATCTCATGACATTAGAACACTGTCACAGTATTGCATAGGCATCATAGTGGACAACTTCAAAAGTGATGAGGTTCTTAAGGATAAAGAAAGTTCCCATGTAAGTGATCCGAAATAACAAAAGCTGTATATCAGCATACTGATTTTGTTGAAAGAAAGACTCCAAAGCAGCTTTCAAAGGCCCAGTCAGCATCTGTCTGCTACTTTAAACACCAGAATTTTTACAAAGTCTGCCCTTAGAGTTCATAGTACTTTTCATTTAAATCTGAATAAGCCTACTTAGAGAAAATAGGCAAAAATCTCCCACAAAGCACTATTTTTAGGTAGGATTCATTACGTAATCACTATTTGCCTCAAACAATATGTCAGTGGTRGCACCCTGGCAGATTGCATGAACTGCCTTTATTCTCAGTTATGACAGTATAAATCAGAAATATGTCCACTGACCTCACTGGAATTCCAGGAGTAAAGGACTGGTGAGCTGACTTCTTGGCATCTGCTTACAATAGCTTTTATTAGACCCTCTGTGCATGTAAAAGTAACCAAGTTGTTCACAAGGATAGGAGCAGAACAGGTATAATTAAATATTGCAGAAGTATTCCAGGTCACACACACAAAATCATTCCTCATTTTTCAAAGAATTGTCACAGAGYGAGTGGGAGAAATTGCAAAAAAACCCCTTATTTTCTTAAGCTGAAATATTGAACTATTGAAGGAATAAAAAAGKTAAGGAAACTAGAAGACATATAGATGTAATAAATCATGACAAACCCAATGTAAAATTACTGGCATACTTTTAAAGAATACGGAATACTAAAAGCAGAATTGAAGAGATCTAGCTGACACCAAATTATTGTTAGCTTAGTAATATGCATAGATCAGCTGTTGTAAACATTTTGCYATCAAAACCCAAAACAGGAGGTATAGAAATAGCAGTCAAGTGGTCTGAGGTTACTCAGGGCAGCCAGAAAGGATTTCCTTTAGCAGATTTACAGAGACATATCTTCATCAGTGATAAGCAGACAGCTCCAGTAAATGAAACCTCTGCAAGTTTGCACCAAGGTGAGTAGTGTAGCTGACACTCCTGAGAGACAGGATGCCATCCAGAAGAATGTGGACAAGTTTCAGGAGTGAGCCCATGAGAACTTCCTGAGGTACAACAAGGCCACATGCAAGGTGTGGCACCTGGGTTGGAGCAATCCCCAATATCAGCAAAGGTTTGGGAACGAGCAGATTGACAGCAGCCTTGCCGCAAAGGACTTGAGGGTACTGGTGGATGAAAACCTGGAGGTGTCTTGGCAACATATACTCACAGCTCAGAAAGTCAACCAGACTGCATCAAAAGCACTGTGGCCAGCAGATCAAGGGAGACAATTTKACTCTCTACTCTGCTCTAGCGAGACTCGGGGTGCTACACCCAGCACCCCAGAATGCTACACCCAACTCTGGGAGCCTCAGCACAGGAAAAACCTGGACCTGCTGGAGTCCAAAGGAGGGCCGTGAAGATGATCAGAGGGCTGAAGAAGCACCTCACTTGAGGAAAGACTGGAGAAGAGAAGACTCCAGGAAGACCTTATTGCCACAATTCAGTACTTACAGGGAGCTTTTGAGAAAGATGGAAACAGACTTTTTAGTAGGACCTGCATGCAACAGGACAAGAATAGATAGAGCCCAGATAGGTAAACACTGGAACAGTTTGCCCAGACACACTGCAGATGTCCCATCCCTGGAAGTGTTCAAGGTCAGGTTGGATGGACCTTTGAGCAACCTGGTTTGGTTGAAGACATCCCTGAACAATTGCAGGAAGGTTGAACTAGATCAGTTTCCAAAGGTCCCTTCTAACCCAAACTATTCTATGACTCAGTGTCAAGGGGGAAAGTAATGAAGAGATGATGATGATGATGATGATGATTACTATTTCTCTTATTATTAATGACTGTAAAATTCATTTATAACTATTCAAAATTATTAATAATACCATATCACACTGTAAATGACAGTTAAAAAAATAAAAGGCCACTGCTTTTGCACTGCATCATCTTCTGTCCTACTTCATTTTCAAATAAACCCATATTTTCTGTTGTCCTCTTATCATGTAAAGGAGGGTCAATTCTTTTGTTGTAACTAAGATTTTTCAGAATAATATTTAGTCTCAGAACTCTGCAAACAAGATTGCCAGTGCAAGTGTAACACCCATGAAAACATTTTTTCTCTTTTTTTTCAGAAATTATTTGTGAAGTTTTCAGCAACTCTCCTAATAATTCTGTTGGTGTAACTTGGGAAGAGAGATTACACTYATGTTTCTCTGAATTTCTGTTGCCAACAAGAATAAAGTAGGAACAAAACCYGGTTTCTAAAATCATAACAAAACATATTAATAGCTTCAGAAAAGTAATTTTTTTAGCAGAAATGCCAGATTTTAATGAACTTTTCAAAGCAGACCAAGCCATCCTTTCAAATGTTGGACAAGTATACTTTTCAAACAGCAYTTCAGAATTGTGATCTTCAGATTTGCCTGAAAATTCCAGTTTCTGTGTTTTTTCTGCAACAGGTAAAATCTTCATGTTGGAAACTACATGCTCCACACATGTTCAATCGTTGTTGACCTTGAAAAGAGCATATTAACCCTCATAAAATTCTAATTCCAAAGAAGAGTATAGTTGGAAATCATGAAAAGAAAAAGTATCACCTTTGAAACTATACTTTGAAACTATAATCTCTTTTAAACATTACTTTAGAAACTACATTTGACCGTGCCATCGAGAATTTAATTAGGATATTTCACAGGTAATGACTTTTTATTTTCCAGTTCAACCATCCATAAAATGGAATCCTCTGTGTGATTACTGAAGCATTTGCAATTAGACTTTTCTTTACAACTAAGCAGAAGACACACAGAGTAAGAAATAAATTTCAAATTTTTGTGTCCTCCAGCTTTAGAGAGAAAACATTGTCCTGAGGTAAGCATGGAATTGCCCCTTTTTACAGAAAGTGACTGTTCAGACCATGAAATCTGTGACTAGTGACCAGAGAAACAGTGCTTGTACTAAAGAACCTTTTTCCGTGTTGCTGGATGGCTCGCAAGCCGCTGTAAGGGGCATGTCTACCTTGTTGGACAGAGTGCTGTGAGGAAGTGTGTCTTGCCTTCAATGACAGAAAAGAATAAGAAGCCACAACAGAAAAGCCAACTCCCTGAACAAGTTTATTCCAAAACCTGTCAGAAACACACATATATGACAGCCTTTCTGATAGGTGAGAATGAGTGTTTTAAGCTGTTACTATTTCTTGGTTACCTCATACATATTCAAGGTCTGATTTGGAATATGGTTTGGAACAGTTTTACCTCTCAGAAATCTGCTGTCTTCAGCAAGTTCTTACTGATTCCCTTCATTTAAGAGTCATACCACTCTTTACTAAAGGTTCCCATAGTGACAAATGTAGCCTTTATCAACAGACACTGAAAAATCAGCAAAGAGGAAGAAGAAGCCAGGAACAAAAGTTTGGCAATGCATCCAGTCAGCAACAGTAGATGCCTGTCAAAAACAGAAACATCCAAATCATGAGTCCACACCCAGAACTCAATGTACAGTGGGCTAACTGACCCTGTTACCTGCCTCTGACACTGACCCTGACCTGGACTTATCCCACCCCCACCTCCTTTTCAGTGGGATCCCTGATCTATCTGCCCGGCTACTATGCCTGATATCCCACTCATCTTCCTGTATGGAGCAGTGGGCTCTCGCTGCCCTCTGTCTCAAAGAAGGTGGGTGAAACTGAGCAGATAATGACCCATAAAATCATGGAAACTAAAGRAGGACACACATAGACAGTGGCCAATGAGGAGGCAATCTGATATCTTATTTTGCACTCACAAACATCCTGAAAAGACAGATACAGAAACCTTCTCCTCTTAATGCATGAAAGGAAGTTGATGGAGGTATTTTTTCTGGTCTTAATAAGACTTCTTATGTTGTCTCTTACAACATCGCTCTGGACAAGTTACTCAATTGTGGGATGAGTAGGGTAAAGGTGTACTGGCTATAGAACAGTCTGAATAACAGCTCAAAGGGAGTGGAGCAACCAGTGGCTGGAGACAGCCTCTGGAGACAGAGGTGCTCCTCAGGGCTCAATTCTAGGGACAGTGCTGTTCAATATATTTGTCAATGACCTGGATGCTGGAGTTGAATGCACCATTAGAGAGCTTGATGATGASTCCAAACTGGGAGGTGCCATTGACACTCTCATGGGACAAGAGGCCTTCCAGAAGGCTCTAGATAGATTGGTGCATCTAGCAATCATCAAGGGCATGAAATTTAACAAGAACAGACACTGGACACTGCCTCTGGCATTGAGTAACACCTGGCACAAACATGAATTGGGAGTGGCTGGAGAGCAGCCCTGCAGAMAGGGACCCAGGGGTGCTGGTTGGCAGCAGGCTCAGTGTGAGGCAGCAGTGTGCCAGGGCAAACCCCAGCAAGAGCTGCATCCAACACGGCTCAGCAAAGCAATAGTTTTTTTGTTTCTTTATTGTTGATACACTACTCCATGTTATTTAGTTAATTTTCGTTATTGTTTTGTATTTTGCTTTTTCTTAAGTTTACACTGCACTTCTAACCTCACACTTACTTATCTGACCYGTTTTTCACTTCCCATACATTTTGCTTCCTATCCTGAAATCAATGAAATTTTGTCTTTAAAACAGGCTTTATCTTTCTTCTGCAATGGGATGCTTTTCACTTGTTCATTTTTGAATGAAGGTAGCCATGATCACTGTGAATTCAGCATTGTGTCTGTGTGTCTTCTTCTGAGCATAGACACCAGACAGTAATGTTCAGAACATCTAAGAACTCTCCTCCTTTAACTGGACTTCTGTAGGGTCTGTGTTGGAGATAGGCAACAATGTACTTGAGCACATGTGCTGGAAAAAGTGCATCACAGAGTAACAGATGCTTAGGAAGCTTCTGTACCACAGAGGATGCAGAATTGGGCTTGGTCCATTCCAGTAGTGGATGGGTACTAATYAGAAGTCTTGTGCATTCTTTTATCCTCTATAGGTGACTCAAGACTTCTTTTCCATCTGATACATGTATGGTCTCAGGAATCACAAATGCTCATTACCTTTTCCTGTTTTGAAGCACAAAGCTTTTACACTGATAGACAGACATGGTCTTGAAAGAATTCAATAATTCATAATTATTCTTATTTGCAAAAGTTATTTTCCTTCCACACAAAAGATGGAAAAATTTGACCCACATAATACACAATAACCACTGTCATTGTATTACTTAAAGAAAAGGTTAAAGTATTTCGGAAAACTGTCTTATTGGTATAATATTTCTACCCTAGAAAGGAAAGGAAGTAGAGTCTTAGACTGTCTGGGATGAACTTTCCTTAAATTAGGCCTGCATGACAAGAAAAGCCATTAACCCTAGAGTGCAAAAATGACTGCATCATTCATCATAGATCAAGGCTTGTAGTTTTCAAGGTTTCCATACTAAAAATACAACAATTTAATTAGTATTATAAACTGTGCAATGCTTTACTGACATCTATTTAATATAAAAGTGTCCAGATTTTGGCATGATAAATATCCAGTCATTGTCTAATATCCAAAGCCATCCRCAGCTGCTCATCTGTCTCTGTAAAAACTGTGATAGAATTTATAATATAAACCATTATTATAGGGATGATTAAGTACAAGGAGATGAATCCTGCTCTCTGTGCAGGGGTGTAAATGCAGAACAACACCACTAGCTCATATGTCATTGCCCTACAATTTAATAGGAAGGCATCATCATATTTTCAGTTACAGACATGCTAGTAGCAGAGATAAAGAATGTTGCATATGCCTGTAACCTAATGATTTACAGACACCCTCACCCTAGGTCCTTCTTCTTGCCAAATGGCATATGCATTAWATATAGAATCATCAACTCATAGAATGTTTTGGGCTGAAAAGGACCTTTAAGAGTCATATAGTCCCACTTCCTTGCAATGAAAAGAGTCAACTTTCACTAGACCTGATTGTTCAAGTACCCAGTCCAACCTGATTTTGAGCACTTTCATGGATGGGGTATCCACTGCTCCTCTGGGCAACCTGTCTCAATGTCTCACCACCCTCATTGYGGGAGTTGGGTGCAGCTGTCAGTCAGTTCCTTCTCCACAAAATCTTTACATCTGCAATTTAGAGGTAAGAATGTTGTGGAGCTTATCAAAGGCCTTACAAATGTAGGTGACATCCATAATTCTTACCTGATCCAAACATGCAGTTTATCAGCATTTGTTTCCTATAGCAGCATGAGAGTATAGCTGGCTGTAATGGTTTGGCCATAATTATGAATACTGCTGTACAGTACCAAGAACTTCCAGGACATCACTGCAGAGCACATCCTATCCCAAAAATAGGTTAATGCGGGCACTTCCAAAACTTTCCTATTTGTCATTATGAAGCCATTACTAGAATGAAATAAAAAAAAATATTCTGTAAAAACTTGTTTTAGAAAATCCACATAATTACTAAATTAAAGCCTTCTTTTTGGTAGGTCTGCAATAAAATTTTATTAAATTCTGTGGAAGTCATTGTTTAGCAGAGAGGAATCAGTGRACATAATCATTCTAAATATTTATACTGGTTCTCTAAGAGGTTCCAGAGAGTTTGGTTGGTTTTTTGGTAACAATTASAAGGCTTGATAACATATTTTTGCTTTTCTTCATTAAAAATTAGAATGCTCTGTTTGCTCTTAAGGAAAATCACCTACATACAGAGTGAGTTTGGGAATCTCRGAATGACTGAAAATTTAGGCAAAATACAGTCCAATTGAAGTAAGCAGTTCATTTTCAGGGAGCAATCCATTTTCATCATTATGGTCATATACTTAAATCAAACAAACAGCAGAGTAGAACTTTTGCAATGCAACTACTGGAATTTTACCAAATATTAATGAAAAAAACATTCCAAAAATAGCTTCAAAAATGCATTTGAAGCTAAAATTATATKACAGTGTTTTCATTTATAAATCTATATTCTTCCACCTCTAGAAATGGAGATAACTTGCATTTTTTTACTGTATCTCCCATCTGCAGAAATCAAGCTTCAAATTGGCATCACATACATTGTAATTTTAAAACATGTTCTATAGGTGTACTGTGTGCAGAGTTAAAAGTACTGTTCATAATGTTCAAAAGAACTTCAAAAACCAGAATTCATTACTCCTGTAAGCAAGAAGTGCAAAGAAATCTGTAACCTTTAGGTTCTGAAGAAAGTGGAGTAGTACAGTATGAATGAGTAGTTGGATATAATCTTTTCCATACAAATAATACTGAGTCACACAATCTGCTTCACACACAGATTGATAAAGGAAAATTATTGCATGCTGAACACATTTWACTTATTTACTTATGACTAAAAATGTAATCACTCTACAGATGAACAGAAAACATGGAAGGATTTGTGATGCTACCTTGCAAAAGGTAAGAAACAGGCAACACATCTGTGTCTCAGAAATGAAGCTTTACCATCTGTATTGTTTTTTGAGGAACATTGTGTGGAGGGCTAAGATGCTACTCTGCCTCAGTTGTGATGCACATTAATTACTCATGGTGCAGATCCCAGACCACTCCTCTGTATTCAACCAACACCCAGTAGAGAAAATAGTGTCACTAAGTGAGGAGATGGTATTGCTTGTTGTAATTAGCAAGTGTTCACAAATAGATGTCTGAAAACAACAGAAGGAACGAGCATTGCTGAAAATAATGTCCAGAAAAATAAATAAAGARAGAAAGATGGGGTAAATTATTGCCAGCACAATAACTACTTTGAATAACAAAGGAAAGCTGCTTCTCATGACTGCTGTGGCAATGGGAAGAGCATTACAACTGACTTGACAGCTAGCAAAGACTTTGGACTGATGCCTTTACTCTCTTCCCTTGGCAAAAGCAGATGTCCTGCTTTGTCCTTGTATTTTTGAAGCAGGCCAGGCTCTGCACCCAGGAATAATGCACGCCAATATTTTTGCAGAGTCACTGGAGGAGGTATGAGGATAAAAAATAAATGAACTATTATAGAGTGTTTCATATCCTAATTAAAAACAATATACCACCTGGTCTTATTCCCTAATAGACCTGAGCCCCCCTGAAGCAACAGAAGGACATTTACAGGCTTTACTGGCATTCTGAAAGGAAAACAAAATTTCTTCAGGCCCAGCTGGATTTCATGATTATCAAACCAAAGTTCTGGAACAGGACACTGCCTACAGAATTCACCGCTTTGTAAACAGATGTAAATATGAGCTATTCCTTCTGGATGTTATTGCTCAGTCATCTGAAATATGACTTGTCCTCTGACAGGTGAAAATTGGATTCTCCAGGTCAGTTGTGCCAAGGTATCCAGCTATCAGGTTGGCAGACCTGCCCTGAACATTACTACCAGGACATTATCATCTATTCTGTATCTCCTGCTTTACTAATGAGTCTTTCCTCTCTTATTAAGACTCTTGACTGCTTTGAAATSATTAGATCACTTTATCAAGAGAAGTGTGTTAGGCTAGACAGAGAAGTTTTCACTTCAAAAACATATTTTAGGCATCTTCTGTGTCARGGAAGAGAATTTGGAGCACCTTCACAACTTTTAAACATAGAAGCATATTGAAGTTTCAAGTACCATTAATGCAGAAAATGCAATCTCCTTTCATCAGCTTTTTCAATTGAACAGTTTTATACCAAATGAACTTATTTGACACCCTTTTTCCCAGGCACAGAGAGATATTTGAATAAATAGCTCATTAACCTATTTTTTAAAAGTCTGCAAAGCTGGAAAGAAGCCAGGAAGATTTTAATGCAGTATTTTAATTTTTATAGGATTCTATTATTTGCCAGTTTTCCATTTTGTTGCTTTATTATAACTCTTGAATTCTTTTACATGGCTTCAGAGCTTTAAAATATATCAATAACAAATGCTTTTAAATGATTAATGGTTCTGAATTAGACTCATTTACAAAAGCATAATTTTATAGAGTTAGATTGAAATTGTATGGTGGTAATKTCATACAGAATTGAAATCCTTATTCTCCTAAATTTTCTTCTCAAAAGTCAACAACCTGCTTATAAGAGGTGGATGGGAGTTTAGATATAAGGATGTTTTTACTTAAAGGCCCATAAAGTGTAAGCAATGCAGAAATCTATGCTGTACTATGCTACTAGAACTAAAATSTTCTTTCTACATCTGAGGCTTAGACAACTCTAGCAAATTCTCAGCCTTTGACAAGACTAGAAACTATGTTATCAGATTAAAAGTGCAATTTCCAGTCAAACTATGAMCTTTGAATAGGAACTGAATGAAACAGATCACATAATCCAAACTGATATTTACCAAGGGTCAGAAATTCCTATGGCTTTCAGAAAGGAAAAGTAAAGAAAAGTGTATGGACTTTGGAAGCAAGATCAGGCTACATAGGATGATTACAGAAGTGTTGTTTGACACAGTAGGGAGAAAATTCATGTGGCCAAAACTTAATTTCAATCATTCTCACTTTAGTTCATGATAATATTGTGTAGGATATCTGGGAGCTCTTGTAAAACACTTGAAAGACAATGCAGTCATCAATCAATGCCAAGATGTGTTCCTGAAGGGCATGCCTTCCTAAGGTTGCTGTCTAGTGGACAAAGGGAAGGCAGTGGWTGTGGGGTATTTTATTTTTAGCAGAGCTAAAGTCTCTGACATTATCCTTCTGGGCAAAATGTTGAACATACAGGTGGACACATACAGAATATATATAATGGTTGAAAAACTAGATGAAGRATTGTGTTCAAAGAGCTGTAGTAAAGAGGGTAACTTTTGGCCATGGCCAGATACTGGTGGTGTTTTCAGGGCTCTCAGCATAGTGCTTTTATTTTTTTTTTTTTTATGTCAGATACCTGGACACAAAAGTGAAATGCACTTTAAGTAAGTTTGCAGGCAATACTAAACTAGGAGGAGAAACTGGTTGCCTTGAGGGTAGAGATGTCTTACAAAGAGAGATATTTAAAAGACTAGAGTGCTGTAAGATCACCAGCTGTATAAAATTTAACAGCATGTCTCACTTTTTACCTGGGAGAATGTAATGGAAAATGCACATATAGACTGGGCAACCAGATTCTGAAGTGCAGCCCTGTAGAGAGGGATAGAGGAGTTTTGGTCAATGGTTGTTCTGATAGGAGTCAACAATGTGCTTTAGCAGCCAAAAAGCCAACAGTATCCTGGGGTATGTCAAGTGCAGTATGGCTAACTGGCCAAAAGTGATTGTCCCAATGTACTCAGCACTGGTGCAGCCTCATCTTGAGTACTGTATGCAGTTTTGGGYTCCCCAAAATTAAAACAAAATTACAATGTGTCCTAAAGAGGGCAACAAACACGTTGAAAGGACTAGAGAGCAGCTGAGGATGTTAGGTTTGTCCAGCTTATTGAAGTGTAGGCTGAGACATTATCTCATTGTTGYCTACACCTTTGACATGAAGGAAAGCAGAGACTGAGATGCTGAATTCTTCTGTCTTGTGTGTGCTAAAAAGACTTGAGGGAATGGCTTTAAGCAACAGGGAAAGTTCAGATTGGATATGAATGAGTATCTTCCTCGCAAAGAAGGTGGAAAGCACTGGAAATTGTCAAGGCTCCAAGCTTAGTTTTCATGAAGTGGTCAGACATAATTTTTTATATATAAGCCTGTGATCTGTCCACAGAGCAGGTGATCAAAGCATTTATTTATGCTGCTGCTCAGCAATAGCCAATCATTTTATTTAGACTGTGCATTGCTGATGTCCTTTCATAGCTAAACATTTCTTGTGCTGTAGAGTCCAGCCCTACACTTTACTTGAAGCTTAGCATCACTGCCTGTTTCAAGTCTCCAAGTCATAATGCAKCTGTGAAGGTTCTTCATCCTGCAGAATCTAAGTACGCAGCACAGTCAATGGGTTTCAGTTTTTTTCTTGTGGTGTCAAATTGATTGTGCAGRCATAGAAGGTGTGTCCTGGCCATTTGGACAGAAAGAAGCCAGTGAGAGATTCTTGACCTTCCTAGTATGTACTAAGTTCGGCCATATAATGGCCGTTTCTTCTTCTTATGTTTTCTGATAAATGCCTACTAAATAATTTCTCCTGTACCTTACTTTCATCACCTGTAGTGTAAAGTACAATCTCCCACAGCTCTCAGCAGTGCTAGGAAATTATTGTTATCTGCAAACTTCTCTAAGGTTCTTGAATGTAAGATGCAATGGAAAAATGACATGGAAATTGGARGAGGGAAGTACTCTGGATAAAAGTTTTACTTTATAACATTACAGTGATTATTAATTTATCTGCCTTGCAGAAAAACAATTTAATGATTTCCATAGGAGAATGCATTGATGTGTGCGAACACTCAAAAGAGAGGAATTCCCTTTCAACTACATATTTCTGCTTATTAGTTAGTAATCCTTTAATGCTGGTAGTGTTACTACTTTGAAGAACAAGTGCCTACAGGCAGATGTCGTAGTTTGAAAAGTGCCAAGGGACTCAGCAATTTCTGAAGACAAGTGAACTCAAAGAGGAGAAGAGAGGGATTTGATTTAGGACACACATATCAAATGTGGCTGTTCATAATTCTAATTATGTTAGTAGGACTAATGTGCTTCAGCTTGCCAGCTGCATTTAAAACTAGCAAAACACATTGCTCACTCTCAAAACATGTACATCCTTTCCCTGTGAGCTGCAGGATGCTAGGGCTCCAAAAACAGCACCTGGACAAAGAGCAGTAGACCACAGGAACAGGGAAATGAGGAACATCTGGATAAGACATAATTGCAAAGTTAAGCAGCTTCCAGTCTATTATTCTCATGAAGTGAGCACAGAAACTRTGGTATTAATAGTAGAAAGCTGGCATCTTTTCTGTTTGGCCAGGTATCATAGTTTAACCCCAGCCAGCAACTAAGAATCACACATCCATTTGATCTGTCCCCTCTCCTCCAGAGGGAAGGGCAGCCAAAGGAAAAAAAACTGAACTTCATGGCTAGATAAAGGAACATTTAATTATTGAAACAAAATAAAATTTAATAATGCTCCTAATGACAAAAATAATACTAATGRCAAAAATAGCAATAATACTAATACTACTAATAACAATAATGCTAATAACAAAACAATAATACTAATGACAAAAATAGCAATAATTACAATAATAGTAATTATAACAATAGCAACAATAATCATTTTAGTGAAAAGGAGAGAGTAAAACTCAAGAGAAAGAAGTGATGCACAATAMAATTGCTCACTACCCACAGCAGTGAACAGTAGTGAACAGTAATGATGCCTAACMCAGAAAGCWCTTGGCYCCTTTCCACATAMCTCTCCCTCATTTATATACTGGRCATGGTGTTCTRTGGTATGGAATATCTTTGTAGCCAGTTCAGGTCAGCTGTCCTGCCCATGGTCCCTTCCAGCTTCTTGGGCACCTGCTCACTGACAGAGAATAGGACACTGAAAAGTCGTAGACTCAGAGACACTGCTCAGCAACAGCCAAAATCATTGCTGTGTTATCAACATTATTCTCATACTGATTTCAAAACACAGCATGTACCAGTTACTAAGATGAAAACAAAGTCCATCACAGCCAAAACAAGGATAGTATCCACCCCTGATTCCATACAATTTACTTCATACCAGGTCCAACACTTCCTAATAGCACATCACCTTTCTTGTCTCTTGGTATTTATACACACAGATATAATTTCCTTAGTCTATGGACCATCCCCGTAAAAGTCCAATTAGTTAATTTAGACCATGACCTTGGACTCAATCTGTCAAACTGCCTAGGTCGGTATATAGAAGATGTTTGGGCTGTATTTCCACCCTGGGGCAGGTGATTTCAGCTGTAGTAGACACCCCTCTAAGTAAAGGCTGTGGTCTTCACTCTGCCATCAAAGGGATTGAGAAAGATGCGTCATTGATTTAAATTTTGGTACCACTGGGTTACCTTTAACTTTTACCAGTTCTTATGTTCCAGTTCCAGCATGTCTGGTATGGCCGTATTTAGTGATGGCATGAATCACAGAATCACAGAAYCATGGAATCACGGAATCACAGAGTGGGTAGTGATGGAAGGGGCCGTAATGGGTCATCTGGTCCAAGGGTCCTGTGTAAGCAGGACATTTCTAGAGCACATGGCATAGGACTGTGTCCAGACAGTTCTTGAGTATCTCCAGTGAGGGAGACTCCACAACCTCTTTGGGTAACCAGTTCCATTATGGGTCACCCACACTGTAAAGAAGCTCTTCCTCATATGTGGAATTTCCTGTACATCCTTTTCTGCCTGCTGCCTCTTGTCCTATTGCTTGGCAATGCCAAGAAGAGGCTGTGTCCGTCTTCTTGACACCCTTCCTTCAGATACTGACAGACAATGATGTGGTCCCTCTCAGTCATCTCTTCTCAACATTACACAAGCCCAGATTCCTCAGCCTTTCCTCATAAGAAAAATGCTCCAGTCYCTTAATCATCTTCAGAGTTCTCTGCTGGACACACTCCAGAAACTCCATGTCTCTCTTGTACAAGGCCAAGACAAGAGGCAGRATCACCTCCCTTGACCTGCTGGCCATGCTCTTCCAAATTGCACTCCAGGTTATCACTGGCCTTGGCCACCAGGGCACTGCTGGCTCATGGAGAGCTTGTTGTCCACAGGACCYGCAGCTCCTTCTCCACAGAGCTGCTTCCCAGCAGGTCACCCCCAGGCTGTGCTGGTGCCTGGGGTTGCTCCTCCCCAGGTGCAGGACCCTGCWYTTGCCTTGGCTGAATTTCAGAAGGTTCCTCTGTGCCCATCTCTCCAGGCTGCTGAGGTCCTTCTGAAGGGCTGCACRGCCCTCTGGGCTATCGGCCMCTGCTCYCAGCTTTGTGTTGTCAGTGAAATTGCTGAGGAGGMYTYKSCCCTTCATCCAAGTCATTGATGGATAAATTAAACAAGACCCACTACTGAGCCCTGGGGACACCATGAGTGACAGGCCTGCAACCAGAGCCTGTGCCACTGATTGTGACTCTGGGATYTGCTGTTCAGCCAGTTCTCAATCCACCTCCCTGTCCATTCATCCACTCTTCCTGAATTTGTCTGTGAGGACATTGTTAGAGACAGTGTCAAAAGCCTTGGAGCTGAGGCAGACAAGATCTGCTGCTCTCCCCTCATCCATCCATGTAGTTGTTTCATCGTGGAAGGCAATCGGGTTGRTCAAGCAAGACTTGCCTTTAATGAATCCATGCTGACTACTCCTGATCACCTTCTTGTCCTCCCTGTGGATAGAAGTRGCTTCCAGAATGAGGTGCTCCATCACCTTTCCAGGGACTGAGCTGAGGCTGACTGGCTGATAGTGCCCTGCATCCTCCTTCCTGCCCTGTTTGAAGACTGGAGTGACATTTGCTTTCTTCAGTCCTCAGGCACTAGTCCTGATCTCCATGGCCTTTCAAAGATAAGGAAGCATAGCTATGATGTCCTTCAGCTGTCTCAGCACTCCTGTGTGCRTCCTGCACATAGGACTTGTAGATRGCAASTTTRCTTAGGTGTTCTCCAACCCAACCCTTCTTGACCAAGGAAAATTCTTCCAGCATTCCTTTACCCTGGTCTCCTGGGTCCGAGATACCTGCAGGCTGGTCTTGCCAATCGTGACTGTCTGAGACAGCCAGGACGCAGCTTTGACCCGACTGGCCAAGGAAACAAAACAACCTTCACCAGTGYCCAATAACCAAATCACTTTTGGTAAACAATCTCCATAACACATTCCACATGTGCAAAACAGCAGGAGCAGTGAATAGAGATAAGAATTGTTTCCTCTTCTTCTCTGAGGTTCTCACTGCCTTCCCTAGGAAAAATCCTGGAAGAGAGAATTATGTCTCTCTCTGTTCAGAGAATGTGAATACCACAGCCAGTGAAGACCAAAATAAACATGCCATTCAGTAACTCTGCCTTCTCCGCATCCTGTTACCATGGTCCCCTAGGCCCACATTATCCTTTGTTTTCTTTCTGTTATTGATGTATTTGAAAAAGCCTTTCTTGTTKTTCTTGACATCCTTGGTCAGATTTAATTCTGCGTGGGCCTTGGCCTTCCTTCTCTYATTTCTACTTAGTCTGACAGCCTCTCAAAATTATTTCTAAGTGGCATGACCCTACTTCTACCTTCTGTGTGTTTTGTGCTTATACTTGAGTAATGACACAAGTTCTTTATTCATCCATGCAGATGTCCCACTCCTTTGCCTAATTTCTTGCTCATCACGATGTATCATTCTTGAGCCTGAGGAAGCCATCCTTGTATAACAAACTGTCTTGGACATTCTTTCCCCCCAAGGCCACAATATTCTTTTAGTCTCCATTCTCTGTTAAACTTTCACACTTAAAGCCCCATACAGGGGCTTTTTACACCTTAAAAGCCCCGTATAGGGCTTTTAYGAGGTAAGCAGGTCCTGCTGATTACCCCTTGGCTCTCCAGTCAGCAAACCAGCCTATGGGGAGGAACCATGGAGTCTCAGTTGCAGAAATCYTCTGACTGGTGCACCTTTGTGGTAGCAATTGGCACCAGCTGTTTTTCAGCAACCCCACAACAGAAAGGTCCTTCAAGAGACTAGTCAAGGCAGACAGCTCCCTAACTTCCTTCATCTCCAGGGCAGCTAYACCAAAGACCAGTTGTTATCCTTTTGGGTCCTTGAAATACTCTCTTCTGAGGTACTTTACTCCAAAGATGCCTCTCAGACAATCATAATAAGGTGYTTTTTCCACTCAGTCCCAGTCAGGCTGACATCAGCCTCCAATACAGTAGCTGCTGGGATTCCCCTGCCATTYCAGAAACACAAATGGATTCTCTCCCTGCATACTTTGATGGCATTAAGGGTACATTGTGCACTGGTGTCTACTAGAGATCCCCATGGGGCTGATGGACCAGGTCATCAGATCCACAGAGTCCAGTAAACCGTGTCCCACTCCTCCACCTGGCAGGGGTCAGACTCCTCTAGTCCTGGTCATAGGATTCCTCACTTAGTTGTAAAAACMGATTAGAATTCCTTTCCATGTGATATTGAGGAAGATCAACCCTTCCACTTTGCCAAGGGAACTAGTAACTGAAGACTGGACAGCAAGTTTTCTGGAAGAGCCCTCATTTGTGATTGTTTTTCCTTCCAGGTACCCATGCCTCTAGGATTGTGGCAGATTTTCCATCCCACTTAATCATGTCTTCTGCATATACACATAGTACCCCATGGTGTGTATTTTCTATAAACTCCCTCTTGATCAAAAGAAGGCTTCCTGTTAATAGCTGAGATACTGGTCCACACATGGTTCAYGTGCACTGGACTTGGTCTGTTTCTGTGGGTAATTGCACGTTTCTTGCAAGCAGATGTGTAATCTCTAGCACAGCTAATTCCCTGAGGCATGGGATAGCTCTTCCTACTGTGGTCCACTTGCCAGGGTGTCACATAACATCTTCTTTGTTGGGATACCTTTACTTCAMATTTTACAGGAGTCACCTTCAGAGAGTCTGAGGATTATGTCCCTTTTCCAATCACATTGTCAATGCCCATTTTCCTAGAAGGTGATCCAGCTGCTTGACTTCCCTAACCTTTTATTCCAGGCTACTGGCCCCACAATGCCAGCATCCAAGCAGCCAGGTGCTCATACTGGACGATAGCTGAAACCTTTTCATACACAACGGATTGAGGGGTTACCTCTTGTTCTGCCTCTTCTTTCTGCCCTTGTGGCATCCCTGCTTTGTGCTCCTGTAGTAAACAACCTGCCTTTTCTGTCCATTTCTTTGTAAGTATAGGGGCAACTGATACAGGCATTGATTTGTTCTCTGGTTCAGCTGCATCACCCATCTCTGGGGTATCAGTAGCTGTAGTACCTGTTGCTCGGGTTTGAGGAGGTCGTGCTTGTCACAGGGGTTTGAGTACAAGCAGTGCCTGTTGCTAGAATTTGAGCAGCAGCATTGCTTGTCCCATGGTTTGGAGTAGACACAAACAGTTGCTTACCCTACACAAGATCTGAGCCACATTCATGGCTCCTAGCAGTAACAACGTGCTGGTTTGAATTTCAAAATTCTCAAATGCTATAGCATTTAACTTAAGAAGAAGGAGAAATTGTGCAAAAGTGCCTTCTCCATAGGCTGGTTCTTGGAGAAAAGGTAAGATGTGCAATCATTAAGTTTCCAAAAGATGGCTCCTGTAGTACAGACATGACAGCAACACTGAGTACCATACCGGATTAATTTCAAGACCACTGATTCTGTAATATCATAAGCCAGTGTTAGAGTACAACAACATGATAACTTTAGTCCAGCCCTTGGAGGTTATAAACAGGAGGTTATGACAAGAACACATACTGCAAGTAAGCTGTTACATAAACAACCCTGAGAATAAATGCAAAAACTCTGAGAGTGAAAGAGGTTAATATTGTAACCAGCTAATAAACTAATTCAATTAATGCTTATAAAAAAATTTGTTCTAATATGTTCTGGTCAGATCTGCCATTATCTCAATGCTTTGTGCCCCTCATTAGGCACAAAAAAGGACCGTGTTCGTTTAACACAGCCAGCAACTAAGTACCTTCCATTCACTCACTCACTCACTCACTCACTCACTCACTCACTCACTCACTCACTCACTCACTCTCTGTGCCTCCCCTCTAGTGGGTTAGGGAGAATTGGTAAAAGGTAAAATATGTGGTTTRAAATAAGAAAAATTTAGTAATTGAAAAGAAGTAAAATATAGTAATACTGCTATTAATACTAATATTAATATTAATACAAATAGCAACGAAAAGGAAAAAGGGAGAGAGGGACAAAATCCTAGAGAAAAAAGCAATGCACAATACAAATCTTCACCACTCACTGACTGATGCCCAGCCTTTCCCTAAGCAGCAATCACTTCCTTACAGCCAACTCCCTCTGTCTTATAAGGCTGAACACGGCACYCTATGTTTGGTTAGTTCAGGTCAGCTGTCCTAGCTGTTCTCCCTCCCAGTTTCTTGTGCACCTACTCGCTGGCAGAGCATGGGCAAACTGAGCGGTCCTTGATTTAGGGTAAGCACTACCTAGCAAGAGCCAAAACATCAGTGTGTTATCAACATTATTCTCATACTGAATCCAAACCACAGCGTTGTTCCAGCTACTAGGAAAAAAAGCAAGGCTGTACTGTGGGATCTATTGGTAGTAGAATATTTTTCTCATGAATCAGAGCAGAAAGTAATTGAGATGAGTTAAAGATGGGTACCACTGTCTCCAGTGCATTTACTAGGCATAAAACAATTGGTGAATTTCTGCATCCATCACTGTGAAGTACCATGAATCGAAAAAGAGGAAGCTCTTTATTATATACATATACAATTACAGGTTTTAATTTAGCCATTATCTCTCAGGAAGAAGCTTAGAGCATTTGGGACAGTTCCATGTAAACATAACATCAATACTTAACATTTCTCAAAAAGGCAAATAGAATGTTAAGAAGTGTAAGGGGAGAAATCAAGCACAGAGCAGGAAATACCACACTGCTACTATATAGATATTTTGTGCAACTTCATCTAATTAATATCATATCATATCATATCATATCTCAAAAAAATAGAAAAATGTATCTTCTTTTCAGAGTAATATTGCAGAAATTGAAGAGATACAGCAAAAGGTGGTGTAGCTGATCAGTGTTGCAGAACAGCTCCTCAAGGAAGAAAAGATAAATAGATGAGGATTCCTTGAGCCTTGAAAGCAAACAGCTGCTGAAAAAAAATGGTATGTTAATGTCAACCAAAAAGATTAACAGGTAATTAACAGGTTTCATGAGGATACACTTTTGGGAGATACCTTGTGAAATTTAAAAGTAATAGAAAAGCAAGTCCTTGCTCCCCAGAACATAATTAAAGTGCAGGCTATTAAGGTCATCGACTGTCATGACTGTAAAAACAGGGAAATTCCAAAGCAAAAAAAAGAAAAAAGCACCATGTTTTTTTCCACACATTGAAACATCTGATCACGTGTCAATACAGACTATTTATATTGATCATTGCCCAAGCATCAACATAACTCAAACCCTGAAGTGCAGCACTGTTTGAAAGTAAAGAAAAGTAAGTCATATTTTTTTTATCCATCTCATAACTTAGTTTAGGTTCCAAAGGGAAAACTCCTGTTTGTGCAGGACTTCAGGAAAAGCCTCTTTAACAAGAAAATACTTGCATTACCAGCTAAATTAACAATAATGTCTGTCCCCAAGGCCCAGATGGTTTTCCCTTCACTAGTCAGTGGTTCTTCTGTAATTTGTCTTGCAACAAGCTGTTCAGACAACACAGGGGATGCACCACACTCATTCAGTTTTCTGTTCTTCATTGCAAATGGGTTTGCATTGCCTTCAGCACAAGAACATCATCAATCAAGTTGATTTTTGCTGTGAATATCTGGAATAGGTGGCTTTCTTTCTACCATTTAGATGTCCCTTAATTTTTTGTTACTATTGCAGTTGACGTGAGGGGATAACGAAAAAAATTATGATCATGGTCAGATGAGAAGGAGCCTGGCAACCAGACTGACTTGTGCTTTGCATTTGGGGCAAACATTTACTATTTAGCACACTAAAGTGCTCTCCCAACTTTAGTGTGATTTAGCAGCCTTTGCAAAGTTGSATGCATCTGATTTGTACTTTTTCTGAATTTTATTTTAGTAATAGATGCAGTCTCTTTGAAGTATTTGCTAAGATTAAAGAAGAATGCATTTAAATGAATACTCTTCATTTTTATCTACTCTTATAAGAAAGATAGTGATGAAGAAAAGATATCCTTTTTTATTTAGCTCTACTATGGGATGGGAAGATCCTCATCTGATAAAAGAAATACTAGAAATAAAAGAAAAGGTTGACCYACTTAGAAAAAACATATGAAACAGAATTTAAACCACCTTAACCTTTTGTCTTCTACTCATTTGTCACACTAAAAGAAAAACTCATAGAAGCAGTGTTGGAAAATAGCTTGGAACTAGTWCCATGAGCTGCAAATTATCATGCTTGGAATAACTTCTTTCTGTGCTGAGTCAGAAAGAACTGGGTAATACTGAACTACTGCTCCTGGGATGTCTGTATCACATGCAATACAAAACCATGGGCTGCAACAAATACCCTCACGACTGAGGTGAGGAGTCACTGACAGTGCCCTTTCCTCCTAACATGTAATCAGGGTGAGCCTGTGGTCTGTAGAGTATGTTGGAATTTTCAGCCTAGAAGCACTGGTCTCATTTAGGGCAGTTCCCCACACACATATACAGAAAGTTGTTGATGTAAGTTATAAATTCATAAAGCACAAATGTAGCTGAGATTCTGAAATTACAGATAAATTGTTTAGAGATGCTCAKGTCTGCAGTGAGATGCTGTCTTGTGCTGACGTAATTTTGCTCCATATATCCATTGCAGTCCCCCAGTCCACTGTTTTTCTCATCCTCATTGGTGTTACAGATTTCATCCTTCTTTACATTTACTGTGTTTTTCTGCCAAAGCAGAAGTTTCTGCTGTTTTACCAGACACTAGGTAAATCCCCAGTAAAACATCTCCCCTTGAAGAGAAGTGAAACAGTAGTTTTAGCATCCACTGTGCACATAAAGCAAGAGGAACTGGAGGGTGTCTGTGACCATGTTCTGGGCAGGCTGAAAGCTTCAGAGTATCCAAATCTTGGTAATTGCCTTGTCCCCAGAGAAACAGCAAATTTTGAGACAATCTGAACCACTGTGTGGATGTTCAAGATCCTAATGTTTCGACTTTTAAACCAACATCATCTTAGCCATAGTTGAGCAAGCACATTACTATAATTCTGCTAAAAATAAAAAGCAGCTAGAGAGTACTGAGAGGCTTCAGCAGCTTGACAATCAGCTAAGAGTAAAGGCTCATGGATCATTAACTCTTTGGGTTTCCCAATGCCTGTTGTTGCAGTCTGATTTGTTGCCTAAGGGCTTAAGGCCTCTTAACAGACCTCTAGGAGCCATTGGAAAGTGAGAAAATTCACTTCTTGGGAGAAAAGATGAACCTCAGGTCCCACCACTAAGGGTTGACAAATAGGACTGCAAGTACATGAAGATGATTAAGAGGTAATGGTGGAGGCCAGAGAAAGAGATGGAAATTAGTCTCAGCTGGGTGAAACTGGACTCAAAATGAACAGAATTATTCTCAGCAGCAGTGTAAAAACCCTAGTGGGAAGACCTACAGTAGAGTCACGCAAAAGCAGAAATTTAAGTGAGATGCACTGGCAGGACCAAGCTTTGACAATTTGCACTTGAGGAAGTTCTGACACAAGCTGCTCAGAGTTGGAAGTTGCTCAGGACAATGGGACCCATGCTAAGAGAAAGACACCTCTAATTGACTTTGGATGTCTTCTTGACCACTTTTCTAGGGTTGCACAATGCTTCAGAGTAATGCAGTGGAGACAAGATTAGGGGGTGTGGTTGAGGAACATAAGGGATAGAAAACAGCAGTAGTCAATTTTTACAAATATTTGCTGTCTGTTTCCATTAGACATCTAGTATTCCCAGTGTACAAGCCTCAAATCTTGGCACAAATACATTTATAGGCAGTTTACAGTTAGAGAGTTTTACTAAATACAAATTCTTTTTTGGTGGGCCTCATTTCCTGGTATCTTGGTAAGTAATTTGCAGAGAAAAAGACTTCCCTTGAATTTCTGGTCCAACTTCAGCAGTAGCAGCAAAGACCCTCATCTCCATTTCAGATACACAAAAGTTTATCCAACTTACACTATGATAGCCAGATTCAGGTTATGAATATATTGGCAATGTAGTCTTCCACATTCAAGAAAAATCAGGCTTGCTAGGACCCAAACCCAAGGCAGACTACTAGTATAGGRTAAAATAGTATGACCTGATGCAATGTCTAAGCCACTATTTATCTCAGGAACAGCAGAAGTGGTTCAGTTATTATTATATCAAGGAAAAACTACTGAGCACTGAAGAATTAGCTGCCCTTATACTCTTATCTTGAATTTTGTATCCCCTTATCTCATCTCCTGCTGTCTTTTCTGTGTTTTTCAAAACTCAGTATCACATATATTTTATTAAGAGAAAGCAGAACACTTCAAGTAAAAACAGTTTGCCATAACCTAGTTACTTTTTGACTAGTAATATACTAGGCAGTAATATACTTAACTGGAAATGTAAATTGAAAACATACAGCATATAMAATATCAGATGTCAAAAAGAAGTGTCATCATTGGAGTAGGGTACAGGCATGGAAAATAAAAGACTTCTATTTTGTCCAGACAAATATGGTCTATGAGCACAGTCAGCACAACTGTTCTGTTGTGTTTCATTTAACCTCCCCATAAAAGAGGAAATTGCAGGCATAGCTTATTGCATGGTCAAGCTAATCTACTTAATATTGGTAAAGCTGAGAGGGCAGAAGGCAATATCAGACTGTGGGTTATACATTATGTCAACTAATTCAGTACTGCTCCAATAAATCTGTCTTACTAAACGAATTTCTGTGCTTAAGCAATGTTGCTAGCAATTTGAAATTCTCCTGGAAGATGTAATATATTTGTATGGAAACCAAATCTTTGCATTGCTTCATTGCAGAGAAGAAATCAAATATATATCTATTGCAGAAAATGTATGCTAAAAAAATGGATAAATGGAAGTAACAGCTGTGTGAAAACAAGGACTTCAAACAACTAAAAGTATCACTTCTTTCAGTGAAGTATTTGGAGCTCCATAACCTTGAATCAAAATCTGTGCATAGCAACAGAAGTGAATTTGGCAGTCAGCTGTATTTACATTCTGTGCTATTASCTTTTTGAAATATAAATATCTTACTTTTACCACTCTTCTGGTATAAAATTAACTGGTATAAAAGTTGAGGTTTGATTCTTTTCACCCTTAGACGGAAAGTGAGTGCTTGGCAGAAATGCAGTCTTAGGAGAAGAAATTAGGTTTTCCAGGAAGAAAAAGTGGACAAGAAAGAAAAGAGAGAGGAAAAGAATGAGAAAGAACCCAGTTCTCCTTTTGATGTACTGCATTTACTGGTACACTGTTTGACCCCACTGGCAGATTGGCTCCACAAAGAGGATGAAGATAGATGTCCTCATTTCTGGAACAGCCCTCTGTCACACTGTGTTTCAGCAGCTTTCAGCCACCGCACTGGTCTTTGGTCACCTGAAGGTATGAGTATCACTCCCACTGTGTACATGAAAAGCAACTAAGAAAAGCAATTCATTGCTCTGAATTTGCTTGACTGCTGTTCTCACCCCAGGTGGAAAATTTTCAAGGGCGTKCAGTGAGGATGATGCTGTACCAGAGCCCCGGCTGGCACAAGAGAGCATTGCAGATGCAGAACCGCACATAGCAGCATGAGAAGCTGCAGAAACAAGTCCCTGCTCAGACCTCAGCTGACCCCATTTCCCTGTCCCTCCATCCAMGGCTGCTTTGCAAGCTGAACTGCTCTGTTGCTGCTCTGTGAGCGAGGCGGGTGAAGAAATTCTGTGTGAGCACAGAATGCAGTTGTTCCCTCCTGCCCCACATATTCAAGCTCCTCTGTCAACATACAGGTGCTGTGCAGATTCAGCCACTTCTCCTGTGGCCAGATGGAAACAGCCCACACAAAGTGTATGTGGACAGCACCAGGAAGCTGTGCACCAATGCTGTGCTTAAGCCTTGGGAAACCTCCCCACCGTGGCAGTTCCAGCAGGACACTGACCTACCAAAATCAGTTTGATGGATGRAGAGCTCCTCCACCACCACTACCATCACCTTTTTTCCAACTTTGATCATATCTGTCTGTCAGACTTAATTCCCTTCTAGAGGGAAGGATGCTGCAGCCATGAGTAAAGGCCACTTCTCCCAGACACACTGACTGCTGTTACTCATCTCTGAGGAGAGGCTGGGGAGACCCATCCTGACAGAAGGGCAGAGGCCACAGACAGACTGCAGGGCTTCCTGGGATTTCACCATTAGTACTGTGGTTTTCAGAACTAAAACCTTGCAGCAATAAAGCCAGCAAAGTATTGCCAATACCACCAGAGGAACGCACACACACAGAACTCAGCAAATTCCAGAGTGRATATGCAGAACATGGAATCAGGTTTTCCTGTATTTCTTTATTAGTACCCTAGCATCAAATCTTGTATCAAGAAACTAGTTTTGGCACAAACCATTTGGGTCACTAACTTAATACACAATGGGTATTAAGATGCTCAGAACACCACATCAGTTGAAACAGGTTAATTGTGATTTTGATTATTCTAYTGTTAGCATAAGTTAAATATTTAACCTTGAATTTTTCCTCTTACTGGGGGGAAAAAATCCCAAGTAACTGGAGAGTGAAAGTCCATGTAAATCTCTTAGATTCCATACAGATTTTCCTACTAAAAGGAAAAAGATTTTTTTTTTTTCCTTAAGAAGATAGTGTCAAGAAAAAACCTATCATTAAAAATACAAGCAGCAGACTGGGGATCTCCCAAGTCAGCATCGTGTGTCTTCCAGGCAAGAGGAAAACTCCCTGTAAGGCAGATAGGGAGTTTGAATTATTAAAGCTGAAGGAATAATCGAGTCAGACTGATCAGAGCAGGGCTCTCTTGAGAGCTGGTGGGGTTTTTCCATTGGCAGGGAGACTATGTTTTGTACGTGACCTGCATTTAAAGCAGTTTATTTCCATATTGCTTTCTCAAGCAGAATTTCTATTGCTGCAAGTAGTTTCCAAAGAAACCTCCGCCACTTCACCACCCACACACATGCACACAAAACACCCCTGTTGTTAGATATGATCAAAAAACAAATGAGAAGTTAAGATTAAACTATCTAGAAAATAAAAAGTAATTTCCCCATCACTCCRCTGATTCCATGGGGAGAATTTTGGGGGAATTTTTTGGATGAAAATAGCTACACCTACAAGTACATAATGCAGCAAAATGAAAATCAACAGGCACAGGGTTTCCCAGGCAACCTCTTATCAATTGTCTGTTTCTTGGTGATACTGTTCACTGCAATATAAAACCTTGAACAGTTTCATCTGCTGCAGACTCAAAAGAAGGGGGGTTGCAGAGGGAATCACCCAAACGAGAGGCTCATGAATAAATGAGTACTTCTAAGATTATTTTGATTCCTCTGAATAATTTCCAAGCTATCCAAGTGCAAAGACTGGCTGTCAAGCAATGCATTAATATATTAAGAGAAATTATTATCCTAAACACTAAAGTATTTTCAGTCTCTTACAGAAAATATATCCTGTATTTTAAAAAATATTTCCTGGCACCCCTGTGAAATATTTCTGGCTTTTTTCATAATTCAGATCTGTCACTCGCATTTATTATGACTTGCACCTGCTGCGGTTTCACAAGAAGAAATGGCAATCATGCTGCAGACATACATAAATAATCACTTTGTTGGARTCAGCCTCAAAGAGCCAGGCATCAGGAAAAGCAATCTAATGTCCTGACATTCTCTCCTCACCATGTCAGTTGCCTTGTTTATAAATTCTCCTCGAGGTGGGGAACAGAGAGTTGCTGGGTGCTGTGCTCTCACCTTGCAAATTTGCCTGGTGGTATCACAAAGGGCTGGAAGTCCCACTGCAGCTGAAAGCTCATGAAAGCTTATGTTTTGGGTAGGTATTTATGTGTTACAAAGGTACCCACCTGCATTGAGAAAATTTAAAAGTCTCCACTTACTAAACACAAAAGCTTTTCAGGTTACAAGAATGCCTGTAGCCATAAGCCTACCATCCTCWCTGACAAACATCTTGCATAAAAATTCTCCTGTGAGTTCCTGCAGCAGTCAGATCTTCACTTTCTCTTTCTCTCCAGCACATTTCCCTGTCCTGGCTTTTGCCTTTTCCTGCCTTTTTTTGTGTATTTGCTTTCATGAAAAACTGACATTTGGGTCACTCCTGCCAAGGTGGGTGAAGAGGATGTGCCAGTAACCTATGRAGCCCCTAAGAAATCACAAGCGTATTTCAGGAGCCACATTTCAACTCCCATCCTGCTGCACTAATTGTAGTTCCACAAGTACAACAACAAGGAAAACTCTACTGTCTTTTTGTCCTTTCATGTTCCCTTGAGAAGATGGTGAAAATGTGTCCYGTATCTTGGTACATACACACAGAGGGAAACAAATCCTTCATTTTCTTTTATTTTCTCCTCATATGGCAAAACCACTAAAGTCTGTTGTGGGCACACAGCTTTGTGGATTCCTCCCTCATGCGATTTATATTGAAGATATGGGGAAACATTTAGCTGGGAACCTTCAGATCACTAATAGTTTGCAGGGAAGTAAGGGAAGAAATTTATGCCAATAAAATGAGAAGGTCAAAAGCCGACACTATACTTTGAATACTAAACAGACTAGCACTGCCTGGATATGTTCAATCACTTCCATATTTTTACTGCCACTTGATTCTAAATGTTACTTTTAAATCATAAGGTTAAAGCATTGGACACAAAGGAAACGTGACCCAGCTTTGGTAACAGCAATAACCAGTAAACAGCAAGTAAAGCAGAACACACAGCACTGATAGCTAACATCTCATTGACTTTTTGAGACTCCCAAAGTAAAACTTAGTAATAATTACTAAATATTACAAAAAATATTAAATACTAAATATTACAAAAGGATTTTATTTGATTTTATTTGGTACCCATACCAAACACTATGGCACAATTTACTGCAATTGTTTATTTTGTTGGCTATATGTAAATAGTAGAACACAGAAATAATGCTTTGAAAATTATTTGAAGCAGAAGTCAAACAAAATCTGCTAGTCTCATCTACAAGAGTCAAGAGGGAGAGATTAAGCAATACTACTACTTGAACCTTGCTAATTCATAAAAAATTTTCTGGATTATCTGATCTACTTTGCAAGACAGTAAAGTAATCCAATTCCTGATCAATTTTATTTGCTGCAGCAGCACCTCTACACAAGACAGCATCCTGCAATAACTTCTTCACTATTGCTTAGTGTGGAACAGACTGGTGAGCCTCATGGCTGTCTCTTATACACATCTAGATGTGTATAAGAGACAGACTACACAAGACAGCATCCTGCAATAACTTCTTCACTATTGCTTAGTGTGGAACAGACTGGTGAGCCTCATGGAGGTAAAGCACTAGATAGAAAAGATGGGGTGTATGGTCAATACGGGTTTGATCACTACAGTATCAGAGGTACCACCTCTAACTGCAAAAGACCACCTCCAGAGAAGCAATTCAGTGTAGAAAGAAGCCTCACTACCATCAATATCTTGCTAGTGTCAGAAAGCAAAAGCTCTGCAGTCTTACAAGGCATAGCTATGGAAGGCAGGGCAACAGCAATTTTTCAATTTGATAGTAATATACGCAAAATACTTGAGTGCTTCTCTCCATTCCAGATCTCCAACAAAACTTATTCTACAGTAMGTAGAGATTTTGGATATTTTAGGGACAAACCCCCTCATTGCTCCAGATTCATTAATATTYTTCTCCACAACACCTGTTGCTATGTATGCAGGACATAGGTCTACTGACGAAAAGCCCTTCACTGTCACCTACCTTAACTCTTAGCTACTGGCCAGAGGGTAATACAGAGCTTACACTCAGAGCTAAAGAAATCAGAATTAGAAGTCTTTTTCCTCAATGAAATGGGTGTGAAAATGTGTGATGCACTCTGTGATCTAACCACACCACTTCCTCCTTGTAAAATGTTTTATTATCTTATGTTGTGATTACAGGAGAAAGAGTACCAATATGGGTGTAGCCAAAGTATGCATTCCACACCCATCTGAATTATTCCTGATGAACTGTTAATAGTGGGCCATCTGCAGAAGCTGTCTCATGCACATCCCACATACCAGCTGGGTGTAAGGTTTTCTTTGTCTTCACCTGATGATCATTAAGGGGGATCATCTCTGCCAATGAGCCATCAAGGACCCCCCATAATATTCTATGGCTCATAGGAATACATCATTCCATTGTGAAAATGCCCACCCTGGGGGAGGTACCAAACATTCYCTGCCTGTATATAATTTGTGGCTCAGGACACCACCACCACCACTGGACATCTGGAGGGGGACCAGACTTTCCACAGGACCACGTCTTTTGACAAGACTGCAATCACGTCTCAACAGCACCACAACCACTGCTTAATTGGACTGAGACCACCACCCTGATTAACAGGGGCCACATTGTATCCTGTGGTTTTAAGCTAGTTTTCTGTATTCATTGCATTTATTGTAACCTTTCTATTAAATTTTAACTTCAAGTCTCTTGCAAGGTATTTGTGTGGGGTTAACTTCTCCTGCTGGTTTACCTTCAAGCCAGCACAGCTTATTAAAAAATAATACCTAAAATACACTATCTCATTATAGCAGAGTGACCTTAACACTTCTCCATGTATTTTTGCTATATGTCCAGATGGCCATAATCCTTAAAACCCCTCTATTAATTACCTTGATTAGCTGTGCAAAACACAGTTAGTTTTTGATGTGCAGAACTCTTTACCTTTTTATCACCACTTCCAAGTTTTGCAGTATCAAAGGACAGAGGTATCACCACCTGATCACAATCACACAAAAAGGCATGAAATTAAGAGGTGCATCCATCCTGAACCCAAAGAGAGCGCCCCTCTCAAATGCAAAATGTGGCCTCTGTAAACTGTAGTACAAGGTTTCTCTTCCARTCAGCAAAGAGTCTATGCTACCCCCTCATTGTATTTGTGGGTTTTGACAAGTTGAAGAACTTGATGCTGATTTCACTCTCCTGCTGCAGCCAGAGAGCTCTGCTGTGGGCACAGTTCTGCTTTATGCCGCCAGGTATTCCAGAACCCCCCTGCACACACAGGCTCCTCACAATGGCTTTGTTGGGKTTGGGATTGGCATTACTGGAATGGCTTAACTGCACAGACATCTCTAGGGGTCTTCATGAATGAAAATCTTCCAAACTAGAAAAACTAAGTAAAATAACTGTTATGCTAATTCCACAACTCATCCAGCAGGAGAAAAAGCACTTTATGACTGATTTTTGGCAGTAATTTTACTCAGTATTGACCAAAAATACTGAAGCAAAAGCAGTTACCTGTGCACRACTCTGGCATTAGAGTGCTGTTGATAGCTAATTCCAGTTCCAGAAGTTAACTGAATGCCCAAAATCTCCTTTCACTCAAAAGTAGGATCAGTTAAATGTTGAAAGAATGGATGCCATTTTGAATTCATCACCAACAGAGTTAACAGGCTTCAGCATTTTATTACTTTGCAATATAACCCAAAGAATATTGCTGTTACTGGGATCTACCATGATTGCCTGTAAGAGAAGCACAGCTATTTTACTGCGAGTACAAGCAGGAGCCTCAAAGCTGAAATTGTGGCTTTTTTCCTAATGTTCACAATAAAAGAAGTGCAGCATAATTAACTATATTAAAATTTGGCTTTCTGTCAGGGGTAAACAAAATTAACCTAAAAGATTACCATGATGACAGATTATGTGCATTTCTTCCAGATGTGGAGTTTACAAAGTTCCTAAGTGGCAGCATTAAAAATCTATAAAACTCAAATGTTATTACAGAATTGAGACCTTTACAGAGGAATGACAGTTTTCAAATATAAATAWGAATCCTGTTTTCTCAACCAAATCCTAATATTTAATATGGAAAGCATAGCTGAATACTTATTTTTTTCAGAAAACATAACAGAGTTTCCTTATGAATGACGACATTTCAAAGGTTATTAGCTTTTCAAAGGACTAAATACCAGCAGCCTGTGGATTGAAAAATGTTTTATTGCAAGAGGAATGTGCTAGAATGTGCTACTTCACTTTCTTATTAAATATTTCTGGTTAAACGAAAAAATGTGCTGGATAACCACAGACTCCTGCTAAATGCTCCTCTTAGCAGCAATGCTAAGGACTCATCCTCTGGACCTGATAAACCCAGGTAAGCTCATGGACAAGCTTCCCCCTATCCTGTTGGATACAACTTTTTACTTGACTCTAAAAGAGATCATGAAATTAAAAATATGTGTAATAAACAGAGGCATCCTTATAGTAGTCTCCTAAGTTAATTGCACAGCATCCTGTTGGTTGTCCAGCAGTTTCTTAAGATTTCAATATTATAGAGTTGGGATGGTTTTGCCTCTCTAACAGCACTTGTGTCTTCAAGATATGATCAGTAATAGAATGTTGGTATTTTCTGCTCTGGAAAGATTTTCCTTTTGCAGCATGATTGGACATGGCATAAAACAGACAAAAGCTTTCAGGTGGGGCAGTAAGAGCAGTAAGAGCTGTGGAACTTCTAACAGGGTGAATGTTTTCTGMTGTGAAAAAAGCAAGCTATCATAGTGTGGTTTGATTTTCACCTAAAAGCCACCTCCATATCAGGGGGCTTCATCAGTATCTACAGCAATGCTGGAATAGTCACGACATTTCTAAGGGATGAATATAGAAYTTACTAATCAGATGAAAATTTGAAGTCACTAATGTCTCTCTCATTTTTTGTGTGTTGCCAGTAAGTAAGCAAGAAGCTCCTCTAAAAGGCTTGGTCTAGAGCAAAGTTAATGAACCCCCACAGGACAGATACAGCTTACACAGCAAGACTGCTTATGCTGACACAGCTTGTTACTACTGCCACAAATGAAATAAACTGTATTGACTTGTTTGTGAGAATGAGTTGCATTTGCACCAGACACTTACTCTGCTGGTATGAAAATGCCCATTATTTTATTTTTTACCCCACAAGCCTCAGAGACATCACTGGAGTTGGAAGAGCTTTTTGCATTCACCTGTCCCAATGCCTTTCTCTCTCCCTCCTCTGTTGGAGAGGCCATTTCATAACTGACTGTGCTGTTTATGAGTTGGTGGGTAGCCATAAGTTATTTGGGCATTTGTTTTTCACTGTCCCTAAAAATGCTTGGGGGAAGAGGCAAGGGAGGAAAATTAAATTCCTATTTTTATTTAATCAGACCTCAGAAACTTGTTTKGGAATGTAATTGGCAGGAATAGGATCTGGGTGGAAAGTTTTGATTTACCATTTCACACATGCACAATTCTCAAAGACATGTAATAACGCCTAAAACAGGTTGCTGCGGACTAGGGAGACTATTTMTTTCCCCTTGTGCCTATCCAGTCCAAAATACTGTGCTCATAGATTAAAATTCTTGATAACCCAAAAGATTCTTATATTATTTCATAGCTTCCAGTGTGTTTCTGCTCCCTCTTAATCTACATTAAGGAGATTGCAAAGACAAACAACTTTGCAGAAGTAGGAATAGTAGTCACACTAAAGAAAGTATTTGTATTTGCTGGAAAAGGAGAGTCATGCAGCAGAGAAGCACATATCAAAAGGCAGATATGACTGAATTCACATATTTTAGTATACAGGTGCTCTGTATTCTTGCAGGTTTCATAACATAAGCTGCAAGCAGCAACTGCCAGAGAGAAAATAACTAAATATATCTTCTCTGCTTCTTTTTAATGCAGAAGTAAAGACCAAGACTTCAGTTATACATTGGAACGGCAAATTCTACCCATCTGGTCAAAATTTTAGGAGATAACAAGAAATTGGTATTTGGGACAAAATCAAAGAGGTTTTAACATCTGTTTCAAAATTATGAAAAGACGATTCTTCTGRAAGTTTAAGTACACTTTATACTATTGCCTGTGACATAAGGAACAATTATCCTCTTATTTAAGGGAGAACCATCCTGGTTTTAAGGAACACTTCTTCACCTTCTTATAGAGTAGGAAAACATATAACAAAGCAAATACATTTATGAAAGCAGAAATGTCTCATAACCACTGTATCTGTACCAACTCCAGGCATATTTTTAAACTTCAGATTTGAAAATGCAGTATCAGATGCCACCAACCTTCCCAAGATCTTTACAGCAGTAAAGTCAACTGCCTGGTGAAGGAAGATGTAATTATTCATGTACAAAGCCATTACTCAAGTTAACATTCATAACAAATAATTCAAAAATTTGAAATAAATCAACCAGAAAAGAGGATTTTTCCCCCTGAACGTACAGATTTTGCAAAACTATAAAGAAAAAAACTGCAATAACTAAATAATTGTAATCTCTACATTCTCTGGCCTTTTTCATCCTTTATTAATGAATCTGTAGCTCCCACATTTTAAGCTTTTCTTTGGCAGAACATCACCACCTAGTGATCATGTGTGCTTACAGGAGCTTCCAGAAAGCTGATTAGAACCCCAGAACAGAAGGCTGATGGGGAGAGAATAAGAAAATTTAAGTGAAGAAAAATCCTTTTTTATTTACGTTGGAAACAGTTCCTAAGGAAGATTGAATAGGATAGTCTAAAGTAATATAAGAAGATTTTAAGAGACTGATTAATTGAATAATAGTTAAGTAACAATATTATTTGGATAAGAAAATGTATCCTTTTAGCTGACACTATCTCAGAACAATTTATTTCATTAATATCAGGTAAAATTAGAATTAAATTTACATATAAAATACTAAGAAAGAGGAAATTCAGACGTTTTTAGGAAAACCCTCCCAGTAGTGACAGCTATTAAGTGGAAATAGCATCTTGATTACATGTTATACCCTAAAACAAGGCTAGTACACATCATAGAATTAAAACGCATATTTACCAGCATCTCATATAGTCCAATTGGTAAGTTTCTTCGGAATTTTTTTTTGGCTCTGAGATACCTAAGAATCAAGATGGAGGTCTCATTTGTAGATAAGCTTCTCCCAAGCAAATCACTTAGTATTGCAATCATTATTAAAGTGTTTCTTTCTGTGAGACCATACCACCACTCCAGTTATACTCTGTTCACCTTTGGAGTAATTTTWAAAGGCAGAAATACAAAATAAAGACTAACTCAGAATATATTTTCTAAATATTAAAAAAAAAAGGAAACATACCAAATTTTTGCAGATGTGTTCAGAGACTTATAAAATTAAATGTCATTGCTATGTTGAGCTAAATAAAGTAAAAGATAACAAAAGATAACACACATTTAAAAGCCAGCCACATTGAACTGTTCCCTAGAACATTTCTCAGAAGTGGACATACCTGGAGTTTTCAGCTTGTTCAAACAATGAACACAGCTATAACTAACACAGAGGAGCCACACAAATCTGTGCAAAAAGCAAGAAAGTATTTCAGACAATGAAACTACATTGCAGTCAGTTTAACTAGGGAAGAATCACCTCAACAAAATGGTTTCTTTTCAGGAAGTTAACTTCAGAATATTCATAAATGCTTTGCCTTTTTAAATGCTTGCTAAAGCTTATTCTCCCAAATTCTTCTGCTTAGAAGTGCACTGGAAGGATCATATTTATGCCTTTCCTGCTAATAAAGTTCAATTCCAGGCCCCATTCTGGAGTTTTGCCAATTATATTTTCTACGGCTATAAGTGGGAATCTCAAGCAAGAGCCATAGCAAAGGGAAAATTACAGAGTCCATGACCTGTCCTAAGCAGGAGGTGACAAAGAACTGCCCAAAAGAGAAGGCAAGCCACACCAAGCCCAGGCACAAAGGGACAGAGGCCAAAGCTTCACTACTCCTGCATACGAGGGGCTCACCCCTTGCAAGGCACAGGCCTTTGGTAAGGGGCCAGTGCAGGGCTGCCAGAGGGGAGCCCATGGCCTTAGCAGGGCTCAGGCTGTCCACAGCCAGCATCCATCCCACTTCAGGTGGGCACTCTGGGCTCTGAGTGCCACTCTGCCTGCATGGGGGGATGCCCTGAGCATTAGTGGCCCACAGCCAGCACCAGGTCGGGCTCCAGAGATGCTGGCTGGCCCTGAGCCTGCTCAGCCTCCCATGGGAGCAACACAGGTGGAGAATGCCAGAAGAGAAGAGGCCCACACTGTGTTTGTGTCTCAAACACTGATAACTGCATGGCTGTGGAGTCAGCCAAGGACTCCTGGTAAACACGCAAGAGCTGTAGGGAGGAACCCAGCACTATTGGTAATAACAGCACATCAGAAAGAACAACTTGTGAATGGAGAAGGGGGCCATGCAGAGGTAGGACACCACACCTCTAGGACAAACATCCTTGTTCTAGTGCCTGGAGGTAAACACAACACAGTACAGCAAAAYAGTAAGAATAAATTCACAAGGGGGTGGTTTTACCATGGACACACTAATAAAATTCTATCTCAAGAAGTTTTCTTCCTCCCATTTCTGGGAATCTCCTGGACCACACCTGCAGYAGAGGACCACAGAGATGCCAATGGAGGAGAACATGATCCCCAGCTGTTGGGGCAACCACAGTGAGCAGGGCAYAGCCACAAGCTCTTAGGGCTTGGGGGCTGCACTGCGCTGCACCTCATCCYATGGCACATACCAGTGCACAGGAGCCATATTCCTGTACAAGTCTCCCGTGTGGTCTCCACTGGTATCCAGAGGCCCAGCCAGCAGTCAGCTGCCACACCGGACCAGGCACACAGCATGCCTGTGTCAGCTCCCCTGGGCAAGAAGGACCCAGAAATGCCTTTGCCCAACATGGAGGAGAACATCAGCAGGACACCTCTGCCATACCCTGAGAAGCATGAGAAGGATCAGAGAGTCATCTCCCAGACAGAGCCTTCTCACGTGCTGAAGACCAGCAGCCAGGTAGCCATTGYACATCCCAGGAGACCTGCATCAAATACTGGAGTTATATCACAGAAAATATTCCTCACAAGAAACTGCCAGGATCTAATTATTTGGACTACCTCCCAGATATTACTCCCCAGTTGGATCTGGCACCCTTTTCTACACCTGATACAATCCTGAGGAACTTTTATCAGGTATTAAGCTTTCACCAGACCTCTCTAGGAAGATCTGTTTGTTTTGCCTAACACAGTAGGCCACTTCTCACATTACACTTCATTTAGGCCTTGGATCACCACCAAATGGTAGACAGCTGATTTTTTTCTCTAATTTAAGACCTCCAGAAGCAGTGTATCAGCCAGATCTATCCCTTCTGTATTTGGTACTAACTACCTGTAATCCAGCCAAACAAAGTATAAAAGCCCAGCTGCAGCAAGTAAAGGAAAGATAGAGACAYCTATTTTAATGAACGTAAGAACCGGGAACCATTGTGTAACTCAGCTTCTCTCCAGTTTGGATCTRGATCTTAGTTCCATGCCATACTTATCCTCACTTGAAATTAAAGCAAGGAGGTCCTTAAGATTTTCTAAATCCAGAGATACTATTTTGTCTTACCTCTGTTACTCAGCACCTTCCCTCCTCCAACCAAACCCAAACTTTATTGGCTCCCTTAAACAGTAAATAGATACATCCCGATTGCCCTACAGGCAACTGGGAATGCTCCAAGAGACTGCAGAACAACTGCAGAGCCATTTCAAGCAAAATCAATACAAAAGCTTTTATCTACAGTTTCATTACAAAAATTTTTATACAGGTTATTTGACAGAATGAAGACAATTWAAAAAAACCTCAAAAACTGAAGGACAGAGAAAGGCACCAAAAATCCAGTTTATGCCAAGTATTTGTTCAATGAGAACACTGAGAAGCTGAACATTTTAGTACAGATTTTCTGCCTCCCTTTCATCAGTTTCAGATCTAGGGAAAAAACTACACATTCCAGCTTCTACTCTTACAAAGAAATAAGTTTACCTCTTAGGGTCCTTTTAATAAGGATTCCTCCAAATGCCATGTTAATGAACAGCAATGACCACTTTGATCATGTGGAGAGAAAAGGTAGCAGTCAGAGAGGACATGACAAGTATGTTCTAGGCCCGTTTATGAAATTATTGCATCTTGATTGACAGAGAGAAGTAGCAACATGCCAAAAATCTGACTGTTTTCTAAGAGCAGGGTTCCTGTAGGTTATATTTACTATTTTTATATAAGTTAAATAAGGTGCTAAACATGTAATAAATGTCTTCCTAGGAAAAAAAAATGAGAGAGATGGATTTTAAAGAACACACTACTTGGTGGAAATGAGTCTTCAGTTCTGGATCCAAGATGAAAACATATTATACATATATTTTTTGAGATGTTTGTTTGTTTGTTTTTTTAATGCCTAAAGATCCCTTTCTTTTAAATCTTTGGATACCTTTTTCATCTCCGTATCTTTCACAGTCATTCATATCCTTGGCAGCTTTTTTATTGACTGCACAAGGCCCTGCAGTAGCCTGTTTCAGGTCTAACTTAAATTTCTAATGATGCTGTGCCAGAGTTAATGAATACATGGGATAGTCTGAACTATGAGAACATCCTAAGAAGACATGAGAAACTAAGTAGAAGCTCAGAAGCAGAAAAAGCTCTACGTTTAACTCAAGAATGAGCAACATTGCTGACAGTGAGCAGACTGAATTTGCAACAGCCTTACATTACAGTATGCTAATGACTAAGGAAAAGCCCAATAAATGAAAACAGCAGTAGTATAGTATAGAAGAAAGATATGACCTTGAAAGACAAGGTATAGAAAGAAAAATTGAAGACTACATTGAAAGATGAAGCAACTGGTGCCAATGTACTGGCAATTAATTTTTATTTTTTATAAAAGAAGTAGAAATCTTATAACAATGCTCAAGTCAGTGAACTATTAGAATACCATTTGGCCACAGGCCTCAAAGATTGTTTCAGCTTGTCAAAGTGTGAGTATTTTTACAGGCAAAAAAATTGAAACTGGAAATACCTCTGGATCAATCCACACTCAAAAAAGTCTCAYGCTTCTTTCCCTTCTGYATTTAAACTAGAATTCAAAAACTAGTGTTCTCCAGCTGTCTAGTTGCTTGTAATTGACTATATCCTTCTCTCTTGAACTATGCATACAGAAGTTCATCAAACAATTACAGAATCTCCCAACATATTTGGAGACATCTCTTCTCAATTTATTTATTTTAATCAAACTGCAAGAATGATTAATTAACATTAAACTGGCTTCTTTCATACATTTACTGGATTAAGAATGCTTTAAATGTAAACTGTCTGCTGTGCTATTTTAAACCCACAAACAATTTACATGTGGTGCATTGCTTTAAACTTAGTTTTGAAGTTTACCACATTTTCAAGTATCTGCCCACTACTGTAGAAAAAAAAATCAGTCCAAAAAAGACTGGTGGATAACCTTATTGACATTTTTTACAACAAAGAAACACTGAAACAAACATAATTCTCCTTTTTTTCCACTGCTAGCTAAGAGCTAGCATGACTAAGAGCTTCAGGAATTCATTTGTTGTGCCACCTTCTTCCTTATCTTGGTATAGTAGGCATGCTGCTGGTTCTAGTGGTTAGAGCTGATGTTTCAACAATGTCAGCTAGAAAAAATCAAAAGGAAGAAAACATTTAGTTSTCTGTGTGCCTGTTCTTCCACAAGCTACAAATGACAGTACTGAAATGATATAGTCTATGTTGAGACCTTCTCCTCTATCATCATAAAACCAGAATGCAATACATGAAATAATAACTACCTCCATCTCATTATCTGTCATGCTTAATCAGTTGAATTTTTTCATTCCAAAGGAATCTGGTCCCAAAGCTGCAGCAACTGCTTTCCAACTTGTGGTTCGAGCTCCTAGAAGCAATCAGGAAATTAGAAAATTTATTAGCACTGCTGCCATTGTGCATGTAAAAACTACTTATTACAAAATGCTTAGAAGAGGTTGCTGGTGGTCTTTCTGAAAGAATTGTTACTTTTGCTATTGTGACTTATATTAGAACTATCCCTAGAACAAGAGGTCAACAGGAGATTAGAAACATTCATAAGCAATCCTCACCTACCAGTCGTTTGGGGTTTTTTTGTTTCAGGCAAGATGTCAGTTCTCAAAAMAGAATTCTTAATGAATATACCATCACTAGAACAGATGTACTATACAATTTGTGCGTTCCACAGGCCACTTCCTTATTAACTAAAGATCATTATTCTCCACATCCTTTAGGTTTAATTCCATTAAATGCAGTGGAGAATGTGGAAAGGCAGGTCACAGATAATGCAGGGGCTCTTGGTGGAATCACAGACAATAATATAAATCACTTATCTTTGATATTGTTCAGATTCTTTAGRTCTTAAGAGCCACTTAAAGGAGAAGCACTGTCAACTTCAACATGTGCTATGTTCCTTTCCTTGTTCTTAAAATATGCTCCTTTCCTTATTTTTCAACTGAAGAGTTTTTTCAACTGAAGAGTTTTTGGGGAAGCAGTGAGAAGACAATACAGAAAGTTTAGCTCCAGAATCTTGTATCAAGGATATGTTTTGGGAGGGGACTGAGGAGAATACAAAAACTGCTGCAGAGAATTCTTGTGCAAATTCTTTTCAGGCTTTTTGTAGTTGCATTTAGCTTTAACAAATTGGAGAACAGTACTAAGCKTTATTCTGCCTCAAATATCAAGATTCTCTTAAGGCTTTACAGAAAATGCAAACCTCTAATTATGAACAGTTATTTGGGTATGACAGACTATTTTATCTCAGAGGACACATCTGAATCAAACAGGAAACAAACCTCCGGAAATTAAAAGAAAACCACCAACAACACTTYATTTATTTTGGAAAAATCCAGCTTTAAATATTTTTTTTAAAAACAACATTAASCAAGAAAGGGGTTTGATTTTAACAAATTCACTACTGCAACAGTAATTAAGCATTAGCTGAAGCTAAAACRCGCCCCAAGGAACTGTGATTCAGATTAATACATACATGAGCACAGCTGAGTTCAAGGCTGAACAAGCTAATGAAGAAAACACAGTTCCACCAAGTAAAGAAGATTTCAGAAGAGAATAACTACCTGGCCATCTCTGCTTATTTGTACTTTCTTATTGTCATTCCAGGGGTTGAGCAAATGATGTGCAAACTGGAAAGGAATGCTTTCTTTTCGGATCCACTCCACCTTAAATACACCTCCAAATCCAGCAGATCCCCAGTCCTGACTTTTCTCACACCCTATTGATGAACACATTCTAGCAAAACCCTGGAAGAAAAATTTAAATATGAAAGAATGGACATAATGAAAGCATATCTATTTATGCTGGAATTAAAAGATGAGTGGCCTTCATGTGAAGTTTTCAAATTAGTTTAAGTGACTCACTCAAACACTCAAACACATGAAACTGGATCTCCCAAAATGTTTACACCTAGAAAGTTAGAAGTATAATTTGTTTTTTCCACTTCAAATATACCTTCTAGAATATGAGCATAAAGGATATCTTTCAATTAATCTTTCACAATTAACATTCAAGCAGCTTTTTAAAGCTTCGTAACAGAGGTTGAAAAGCTGCTGTAAAAAGTGCAAGGTATCAAGATGAATGTTCTATGCCCATTAGCTATCCCTCGCTACTTGTACAAAATTCTTTCAAACATACATTCCTTCCTTCCTTCCTTCCTTCCTTCCTTCCTTCCTTGATGACCTCTTTGTTAACAAACATTCATATACAATTAAAAATCTGGAGCTGTTCTCCAAAGAAGTAAGTTAAAGCTGCCTAAAGTTTTTTTTTTTAACGAAGCTGAAAGAAATTCCAACAAGACAAGTATTCAGAAATGAAATTAAAGAAACCACAAATCCAAGATTGCATTTAATTTATTTAATGATACCCTTTAAACACACACACCAAACAAAACAAAAATAAACCCAGACCATGCACAATGTATCAACTGTTCAGGCAAATTTACTCCAGTTATGACTTAGGAGTCCAAGAGATGCAGTGCACTGCCTAAGGTTACCAGCACACACTGCTGCTGTAAGTCATGCAGTCCTAGACAGCTCAAGCCTTAAATTAAAAAAAATGAAAATTAATAAAAGGAACAGAGGAAAAATACAGGTGGAAAGTAGAGACATCTGAGGCAATAAAATATTATTAGAAATGTTAATCTCACGTTCCCATGAAGATAARTGCATTGTCAAAACTGGAAGGGCAAGGCAACATAATCCACCTACATCCTGAGTTCAGTGTGTCCTCCCCTCCCAGATTTCTTGTCTAAGAGCACCAATACAACAGCCCATTTTCAGATTCAAATGGCATGCTGAAAATTACTTTCCAATATGGCATTTCYATTTGCCAAATCATTGTACACATATGTACATTTCACCACAATGCTTCAGTGGTATCATCAAGATCTCTATGTTTGGACTGGTTCATTAAATTTTAAGTTTAGCTGACTTCTATTAATAGTTTATAATATATAAAGAGGTAAATTGAACTTTCTTTACTTGGAGCAGTTGAGTTAGCAGGCTCTACAAAACAGTTAACCTGCAACTTTGTACTAGAGCAGGCCAAGTCTTTACCTTTAAACTGGCCACAAATTTGTCGACAAACTGCTGACAAATACCTCACTAAATGTGAACTCAAGACAGCTCTGAAAGAAACATGGCCATGACTTTCCAGCTTCCTAACTTTGAGAAACTACAGTTCTAGCAGAACAGTTTTTATTAAAACTTGTATTAAAGACATATGAGTTTCCTGGCTTTAGAAAGCTGTGACTTGATTGTATCTTCTTGTTCACTTACAACATTTATTTTGGCATGCAGAGAAAAAGTCAGCAATTCCCTGCTTTGTATGAATTTCTTTGTTTGTTCCACTGCTGCTGTTTTAAAGCATTTATGTAGGGTAGAAACATTATTCTCACTCATTGAGACAACTTAGTTTTATCCTTCAAGGGAAAAACCGAGTTCATTAAAAGGGACTACTTTGGAGAAGAATGAAGTACTCTTCCTCAGCAATCAGAGACATTGGCACAGTACTTATTATGAAGTGAGAAGTCATAAGCAAAGCCCTCCATACTGTACACAGCCATTTGCTCCACTTTCCTAAACCATTAACCACTACCAACAGTTGGTATTAGCTAAGGACTCACCTGGAAGTGTCCAGACCCTTGAACAGAAAATACTAAGTAAACCATGCTGCTTTTCCAAAAGGCCCCATTCAGTTTTCGTTCATTACTTGGCATAGTGGACCATATACCCTTCTGCTGAGAAATCTCAATGTTCTGCAAGTTGCTACTTTTCATTATAAAGTACCGAACTGGCATATTTTTTCTTGGTGAAGGTGATTTGGAAGCCTGAAAGAATAAAATCAAATTAATAAATACAATAAAATAATAATACAATAAAAATAATAACGCAATAACAAAAAAAAAATTACAGTAAAATAATAAATAAAATAAACCAAGCTTTAGCTCTGAAGTTCTACATGCATGCAGACAGACCTTTCATGGAGTTCTTCCTCTCTTCTCCAAGGTTATACAAGAAATATACTATCTATCAGCTGTTCCTGTCAGAATTGACTTGAAAGTATATTTACACCTATTTACATTTTTAAGCATTTTTCAAAATTATAATTCATTCATGAGGGGCAGCAAACAATTATGGCAGAACAAGCCTACAGAGTCTAGTGATTAATCACAATTTTTTGAAGTCCGAGACAACTTCAGATGACACAAAATTCATCACTCTAGACTGTAGCCTGCAGCACACTTGCATTTCCATTTTCAGGAACAAGTTTTCTCCCTGTAACACTGGCTGTTACATTTAAAAAATACAGGGAGACTTATGAAAATAACCTCACTAAAAATGTATGCTTTAATAAATAATCATCAAAAAAACTGCCAAACAGTCATAATGTTGCAGATAACACAAAACTTAAAGAGAATCAGTACCAATGTATGCTGTAACAGAAACAGAGGAAGACAGAAGCCACAGAATTCAGAAATGTATGTACTGTACGCACTGTCACTGTTCATTATACCAAGTTTCAAAAAAAAAACCACCTCAAAATTGGATTTTTTTTTCTACTTTGAATAGCTTTGATAACAAGGATATTTATTATTGATTTTTTATTCTGAAAGAAATATTATGTGGTTGTTAACAATGAAAATCTAAGTTAGATTCTTAATTTATCAATACAATACCCGGTAGTTGCTGAAAGATACMAGCAAGAGGTTCTATTAATTTTGAAGAGCAGGGTAATATGTTTATGAGAACTGTACCTTTCCAGACATTGTAGAGGATGGACTAGCACAGGGGCTAGGGAAGCTACTGCTGTCTGCAGATTTCACTGATGATTGATCTGACCTGTCATCTGAAGTTTGTTTGGAGTGCAAAATATTTTTTCGTTTGTCCTTCTTTGGCTGATGAAGTATGGGACATGTAGATCTCATCAGAACTCTAAAATGTAAAGGCAGATACACAACAGACCCTGACTTTTGCAAGAGGTCACAGAATAATTTATATCTATGTATCAGCCTACTGGATGACCATATATATTAGTCATTCCAAGACATATTAAACACTAAATAAAAAAGGATGCATTCATTCTGTAATGGTTAAACCTCTTCTGCTACTTCCCAAGGAGCACAACTCATTAACACTATTTCTGACTGCTCTTCCAAACATCCAGAATATATATTAAATAGTTCTCAATGAAATCACAACTACAACACAGCACAGGGCAGTATCAAAGCTTTCAGCTGTATTTATATTGTTTCTTTCTTCTTAAAACTAGCAGAAATTCAAGTGATGTTTTTACAGATAAATAAATTACAAGCTACAGTCTCTGGAAGATCTCAACATCTTACTTTTCAGCATTAGAGGAGTCAGAGAATTCAGTTTCTGCTGTACTTCTCCTGGTGTTAGTTGACCTCCATGTAGATGGTACAAGACAATCTTCAGAACCCACAGGTCTTGGTCTCAGACCAATTCCTGAAGGCTGCTGCAAACCTGCAGACTGTTCTTCAGCAGTTAAAACAGCTACAACTGCTCTTACAATTGATTCATCAACTTGAGACCATGATTTAGAAGGAGCTCGCATGCGACGCAGAAATAAGCTATGCCACTTCTGTCTGAGTTGCAACAGCAAGCCAGCAGCCTGTAATGAATTTCAGTTCTGTTAAAGACTAATAAAAATGTATCAGTTAGGCAAAGGGTATCCTACATCTTTCCTATCAGGCAGCAGGTGGCATTCCGGCAAATGGAAAGGCCAGTCTAAGGCCTYGGGGTGGGGGAAGAAAACCTCACATTTAAATTATGCTGTTATCTTTTCTTTCCTCAGGTCCAAGATAATTTTTAAACCATTCCATGCTGCACTGCACAAAACTTAAAATCCTATTGTAAACACACAGCATTTTTCATTTTTCACTTTAAAAATTTATCTTTTCTTTAAAAGCAGTCTTTTCATGTCTAATGCCCTTCCTGCCAGTTCAGTTTGTATTTATGTGCTCTTCAGACATACTTGATGGAAAAGATCTCTGGTTACTCTACCTTCTAACACAATCAGAGCTTCGCAATAACCAGAAGACTTGTATCCTCAAAGGCTGGGGCTCTTTTCTTCTTTTTATAAAACCTGACAGCAATTTTCTTTCAGCAGTTCCAGTTTCAGGTGCTCCATTTTAGTCAAGCAACTTAAGTCATCCTCTCAGAAGCAGAAATGCAAAATATGCCGTTTTTACTATTCTCTCAACCCCAGCTCAAATTTTGTCTAACCCAGCTCAAGCTAAAGTCTTGTGTGCTGGGAGCACCACACAGGCAATACAGGTSACCACAAACAGCAGAAGAGCCATTATACAGCCACTACTCCTGCACCTTGCTGCTCCCTGCAGCCACTTTCTTTTGTCTGGCAGTTTCTTTAGAATCTCCTAACTTATGGAAATGGATCAAACTGCCATGCTGGAAATCATAAAACATCAGATACCCAAATTGCTTCTGAAGCAAATCCAACAGCAGCTGACTGCTGAGGCTTTCCTGCTTCCCAGTGTGATATGTAGGACAGCTGCACCATGACAGAGGAAGAAGGATGAACACTTGCAGTTGGCTAGGTAACTAATTCTTTCTTCCTTTTTGCTCACAGGTGAAAGATTTAAGAGTTATGGGTTGTTACGATCCATAGGAAGCCCTACAACTTGGATGCTGAATATGTGAATTCACGCAAATGACTAGCCTGGGCAGAAGAAGATTAAGTCCGTGCTTATGTGTTTTTCATATTTCCTACTGAGCTCATGAAATAAAAGTTAACTAAAAGTTAGTGTGTTTTCCTGTAAATTTGAGAGACTTGAAAGGATCACAACAGCCATTCCTACAGCAAATTTTTGGCTATCCAACTGTTTTAAAAATCTTTTTAGGATGGTATGGCATAAATATTCTTCTACACAAAACAAGAATGGAAGTGATAGATGACGTACTTCAGAGTCCAGTTTGAGGTGCAGCCATTCATCTAGCTTCAGCTGTGATACATTAGAAGTTGTTCTGTCCTCCATCTCACTGTCACTGCTATCACTAGATACCCTGTCTCCTGAATTAAGTATAAAAAGAGCATTAACATTTTCTGTATTATCTACATTTACATAAAAAAACTTGATCATCACTATATTACCAGCAATAAGCTAATTTTCCTTCTAAATTTTCTCTTAAAATGTAAACATTTGTAAACACACTTTTTCATTTCTGAATATACAGAAGGGAAGGTCTCTGCTTCAGTTAGGAGAACAGGTTCCCAGACCTCCTAAGAGCCCTACTACATAAACACTTGTACTGATGTGATCTGACTCTTTCATGTACCTTCATCAATAACAAGCCAGTATCAAACTTTTGCCTGAAGTTGTTTGTAAAACCACACATTGCTCTATGCTTTATATCTTAGTATAACGATTCAGAAAAAAATTATAAATGCACATGGCTATTTAGGATTCCTTTTTCAAAGTGCAATTCAATCAGCATTAACATTATTTTAAGGGTAACAGTTTCGGAGCAGTCAGGAAAGTCAGCCTAGACTCTTACTTCAAACTAGTATTTCTACAGAACTGACAACAGATAAGATTATTTTTGTTTCTATTCTTACAGCACACCCTTCAAATATGAAAAAAGGAAATTTTAATAAATTGTCTACTACTTCTAGCTAATAATACAGCTAATTGACATTAAAAGTTATCAGTAGAAAACAATCTTTAAAATGCATGTGTCAACTGAAAGCAATATGGTTATTTGCCATGTTAACTGTAACTATATTATTCAGTTTGAATCATCTGGTTCAAAGTATCAAATAAACTAGGCTGTAGAAAAAATACACATACTACACTTCTCAGCATTAGTACTGTCTTTAAACATTTTGGTTGCATTTTTTATTTTTTTGAAAACTAAACTGTAATTTCTGAGACTCCAGAATTGTAAAGATTATGAACTTACAAGGATTCAAAAACTCAAGACATTTGTTACACAGTCTATAAATTATTCCTGAACAGCTACAGGAACTATATATAGCTCTGTATTTCAAGAAATAGCCAAATTATGTAGAAAATAGACTTGCAAAATAAATTTTCGAAATCACGTACTAGTATAATACCAATGCAAACATTCCAAATCCAGACTCTGGTATACCTTGACAGGATGAAGATGCCTGTAAAGCATTACTTGGTAACCTAGCTGGTCCACAGAAGAGAGCCACAGTGATGGGTGTTACAACAGAACAGCATCTGATGTTTGCTATCCTGTGAGCTCTCGTCATTTCATCGTATATCAGCCAGTCTGTAGGGAGTGCCTGAACAGCTGCAGTTTGGCCATTCACTGGGGGAATCTGTGCAGAAGCAAATAAGACTAGGTTATTTTATTGTCTGTGTGTCATTAAAATCAATTTTAAACTTAGTTCCTACTTTATGTATGTAGAAATAAATACGTAAATATTTACATACACAAGAATAAGAAAAGCACAAGTATATTCAACCAGACTTAAAAGTTATCCTATCACCTTGATATTTGAAGGAAAATATTTTGCTTTAAAAGAGAATCTAAAGAAATATCAGTTTCAGAGCAGAACTTTTTCCTCAAAACAATGAGCAGAGATTGTTACCTCATCCAAATACTTCTACAACTAGCTTTTTCTTTTAATATTTTGTCTTGTTCCACTAAGCAGGACTAACTGAAATACTGGAAAAATACATCAGCTCCAATTTTTCATTCTACCACCTGCCAGAAAAAATATTTTCTAAAACATTCAAAGTGTCTTTACCTTTTTATACTGAGGTTGACTAAGAACAGAGGTTGGATGAAATCGCACTTTCTTCTCCTTTGGTGCAGTTAAAACCAGACGCTCTCGGTCTACATGCACAAGATTGGGATACATCCCAGCCACTAAGGCAGCTTTAACTACAGCCCAGTTTTCAGAGTTAGCATTAACATCTCTAATATCAGCTCCTCCTCTGGCTCTAACAAAACCTGAAGAAAGAAGATCAAAACTGTGTTATATTGCTTGTATTTAAGATCTCCTTTTTTGCTTCTCAAAAAGAATTTGAAAAACAAAAATTAAATAAACTACAAATTAGTTTCATTTTTCACAACTGCCAACATTAACAGCACCAAGAAGAAATCCTTACACTGAACTCCTTCCTGGTAAAGGGTTTCATACTAATGCAAAATAGAACTACTTTTTACAATACTTCTTAACAGAATATTAGAAATTGTGTAATTTAATTGCAACTTGCTTACATCTTAGCATGAGTGGACCCTGCTCAAAACCTAGAGTAGGTGAACTTTAAATATAGTGCAGGTGAACTGTTAGCATGAACAGCTAAGCAGGGGAAATAAAAGATATCTTTGGATAAAGGATGAGACCTTGGAAGGGCCCCAAGGCTGGCTCAAGCTGTAATATAAGAGCAGGTGATGGGCTGCCCACACTGAGTTAGTGGAAGACCCCAGCCCATAAACTGCCATTGGATCAAGAGAAGCATGCAAGGAACAAGCAAGGCATTTGAAGATCAGGCACACTGACAGTAAGGCATAAAGGGATTTCATTATTCAGGACACTCTCCAGGGACATCCAGCTTGAGCTGAAATTAACTGACTCTGCATCAGAACCTAGGGTCTGAACTCATTTTAACAACTGCCTCAGGAAAAAATTTACTAGAACATAAAAACCCAAGGAAACATGTCTCACACTGCAAGACAGCAGGATGTTGAACAATCAGGGTGCTTTCAGTTATGCCAGCTGTTCCACAGCCACATTTTCTTACCCTACCATCTCCCCCATGCCCAGCATGAATATGTACTGGTCTTTTTCAACTTAGGATGGAAAATGACAAGTAAACACTACTTTCCTTACAATTTGTAAACACTTTACTCTAAAATTATGTTAGAACTTTTTCTAACCTATTTACCTGAGGCTCTAAGCTGGCCAAGCAACTGTGTTCTCATTCCTACAATGATTTGCATTGTGGCTTGAGACAGGAAGTTCTTTTCACAGAAGGCTCTCTCCCAGCCATCACTGCGTGCCTTCTGCCATGCCTGTAAAGAATAATTTTTTAACATTTGCCTACTAATTTAAATATCTAAAATTCAAAAATGCAGAGTTCTAAAAGCTACATTTATGTCACTAAAATTAACCAAAGTAAATGTATCGAACCTGATTTATTTAACGACTAGATTTTTTTTCCCATTCCCTAACTGAAATATAATGAAAATTAATTTATTTTAAGTTCATTATGTTATTATAGAGATCACAATGTCAAGGTTGCTATTTTAAGTTACCCATGTAACAGGATATAAAGTGGCATCTTGCTGGAACTTACAGAATTTAATCAGGTTTGAAAAGGTCAGACAAAATGTGTCCCTCAGAATGTGAGTCCAATATACAAGAAGGCCATAGTCCAGCACTCTATGTACAGCTTGGTTGGTAGGTCATTTACTCTGATGTGTGAATAGTCCTCGTTCTGAAAGGATACCTGAAAAGCCCTGAGAAGCACCATGTGGTCGCTGAAGGTTCCCGCAGTGAAACGCTTCCTGCACAGCATGGCTGCCCGCTTCTGAGAGGCCAGYGTGGGCAGCACAAAAGGGTCTCGGTAGGCAAGAGAACAGGCAATGGTCAGGACAGGATCCAGGCACTTCAAAACAACGGCGCACAACACCATTTTACCAAGGTGTGGCTCCACTGGCAATTCAGTGAGATGATAACCAAGTTCAGTGAGATCTTCCCAAGGGTACATGGCATCTATAGTCTGTTTGAAAAAAGAAAAAAGGTGGGGATGTAGGGAAAAGGGGAAGAAGGGGTAAGGGGGAAAAATTAATTTACAATGAAAGCAGAAAAGATATTAATGACATCACCTGGATTTGCTCCCAAACACTAAAGAAGCAAGTCGCACTAGTTTCAATTCAAGATTTTACAGTAGTCCCTTCCCTTAACATGGAAAAATACATACACACACACAAAATGAAAACCAACAAAAATTCAAAGCATCCTTAAGTAAGCGAACAAGACTTTCAGTACAATTAAAAGTCAGTAAGATATGTTACCACACCACAAGTACTAATTAAACACAACTCCCATCTAAATTGTATTCCTCTGCTGACCTTGAGCATTTGCAGAGCATTTTTCACAATTAAAGCTGGTGGAGGATCAGGAGCTTTCATAAGAAAGTCAACAACTGAACAATTAATTGGAGCCAGAAGTTTTGTGTGTAAACAAAGCTCCTGCAAATTAAAAAGAAGAAAAATACTATTAAGGTTTGGGAAAGAAAAAACACCTTTTTGGAGTTATTAATATGGTCTGGTGATAATACATTTTTTAGAAGTTGTAACTTCTAAGTGAACATGCACCTGAAGTGGCATTCTTAGAAGTTCTGGAGTCTGAAATTCCAACATATTCTCAAATCGGAGCCTACTGAAGAGACGAAAACAGACTCCAGGCTGACAGCGCCCAGCCCTGGAAAATAAARTGTGGGAAGCTGTGAAAATTAGGTTTCCTTTTTAAAAAAACCCAACCAAACAAAAAACAATCCACACAAACTTAGAATGCAAATGCAGAAGAAGGTCTAAGAGAATGGTAATTTTGTTGTTAAGAGGAAGTACCTCATATGAATTAAAAGAGTTTTCCAGTACATTAATTATTTTTGACAGTGTGGAAATTTATATAATTTTATTATAAGAAAATACTAATAATTTTATTATAAGAAAAATCTGGACAAAAAAAAAAAGCAAGACCTATCTAAATAAAGTGATATAATTTTTTGCTAACTTGAGATCAATCCAAATCTCAGCCATCTTGTGCCATAGGGAACCTAAATTGGAAACTTTGTTTCTTCCTCCTCAAATTCCCCAGATAAAAGTCTAGATGTAAATGGTAAAATGAAGACCCAAAAACATGTGAATGAAGGAAGAGAGACAGCAAATGCTCACAATTCATGCTCAAAAACCTGGAGGATAATGACAACATTTTATCTCCAAACAGGCTTTTGTTGCTGTCTACACACATGACTYCTCTGCCCTCACTCACTGCGCTGGGAAGAATATGATCTTGAGCATCCTGGTGAATATACAAAGTCATGAATACTCTGTAGCTGGTCAATAAGAAATCACTGCTCAGTGTCTCTTCTAAAGAAGGGATGCCAGGATATCAATTAAAAACAAGCAGTAGGCAKTCCTTCGCCCACAGACAAGTTACTGTGGCTGCTGGTGCTACATGGTAGAAAGAGGAATTAAGTTCACAGGGGACAACAACCTAGACCTAATGTAAGTTATGGGACATTCCTGAGTGCCGCTTCTCTGTATCTTGGGAAATTAGTCCAAGAAAATACATGCTGACTCTTCATTTACTGCAGAGAAGAAGTATTAGCCATTGTTCAACATGACACTGGACTAGCCTAGAAAAATTACCCAGTATGGCTGCTATAGGTTTGCACTTTACTCTTAATATATGGCACGGTGAATATCTGCAAAATAAAAATCRGTATGAAGCATTTATTACCTGCCTTTTCTCTGGATAGCACTGGCTTTTGAAATCCACACCATCTTCAGCATTGTAACACAACTCAGTGCATCAAAAGACTTCTATAAAAGCAGAGCAAGGAACATAAAACCATGATTAACCACGATACGTGAAATAAAGTTATTAATAAGCTTTTAACAGAAGTTCTTTGAAAAACAGAAAAAATAATTTGAACAAACATCAGCAGCTTCTGGCACAAAGGTATGCTCTGAAGTACCTCCTTTCAATTGAATTTATAATATATGTTTTGCATTATCTTTGTGCTACAGTTTCCTAAATTGAAGTTTTCTTTCTAGTCTCAGTAGGTAATTTTGAGTCAATAAAAGATATAGACTGTATTTTGAATTATCACAAATCAGGAAAAAAACATATTGTTGTATTGATAAAGTCTTCTTTGTCTCACTTGGAAATCACATCCTTATTTTCTTATATTTGATGCAAAGTTCCAGAAAAACTATTACCATAGGAACTTTAGAAATTTGGCATGTATCTCCTCTATGAAATCCAACTTCATTTTCAAAGACATAGGTCTTGAACTACGTCATCATACTGTATCTCCTTTCTTTCACACATAATTTGGGAATGGGCATTCAACACATCATAAGCAATACTTTAAAACTTAATGGCTTTGATTTGGAATTGACACAATAGTAGGACAAAGGGAACTCCCAGTGCTCTCTTAAGTCTCAGGAAGATGGTGGTCTAAACAGATGGACTTGTTTTAAAACAACTGACAGAAACTATAAATTAAAAAAAATATATATTAGCATATCAATCTACAACAGTTTTTACAAGGTTTATTAACAGCTAATTATTTACAGTATTTGTCATAAAATAAATGTCAAAACTTCTGTGATCTTTGTTACTTGACATGCACTAGCTGTCAGCCTACTATAAGAAAATAGYACTCTAAAATTTACCTATTATATATTGTAGAATAACACTAGGAAGTTTACTTGTCACAGAAAGTTTTAACCAATCATACCTCTTTCACCTTGCCTGAGTCAATAACAAATACAACATCATTGACTGTTATGCTGGTTTCTGCTATATTTGTAGAAAGAATCTGCAAATGAAACAACCAAAACTGTAGTTAAAAGCAAAGACAAAAGAGATTCATATAGTATCTGATAGAGTCCTCTAAAACTTACTATTTTGCGCACACCAGAAGGTGAACTTTTAAGTACTTTYTTCTGATCCAAAGTCTGCATATTTGAATGAAGCATGAAAACCTGGTATCTAGTGCAAGACAAAGAGTACATTTAAGTATTTTTAAAAGACACAATGAAAACCTTAACCATAGGAACCAGAGGCTTTACCTGTGTGCATTGTCAGCAAATCTCCTGTCATCAAACAGAATACGGTCCCTCAGGCTAACTATCTCATCATATCCAGGAAGAAATATTAAAATCGCTCCTGAAAAAGAACGGGGTTGGCAGAGTTAAGCAGCAAATTCACTCAGAATACACATCAGTACTGTGCAGAGTAGTATYTGGAAGGTTTTACCTATTTAGTGTTTCCAAAAGAAGGGCAGGATTCATCGAAGGCTGAAAGTACAGTCATTTATTGGGAGTGTGTTTATACTTACCAGTCTCACAACTATGACAGATGTTATAAAGTAAGTGCATAATAAGGTCAAGATCCACTTTTTCATCATCAAAACTGTGATGATAAGCTGTCAACAGTTCTCTGTCCTCTGCACTAAGGTCACTACCACTTGTTCGGACCAGGGAACTTTCATCCAGATTTCCAAATCCTGCTGAAGCACTAAAATACAAAAATGCACAGACCAGAGTCTGGGCTGTTTGTTTCAGGTTTGCACTCAGCCACCAAGTAACTTAGATCAACACCAACAAGACTACTCCTTTCAAATTTAAATTTTAAAGTGTAGCAGCATCTCCAAAATACTATTACTGTCCACTGATTTAAGTGTAATCCAACAAAGTATGAAACTTCAATTTTTAGCATWACTTTACTTTTCTTACTCTTTATTGAAACACAGCCATAAGCAAAGTGCCAGAACTCAGAGTATAAAGACACTAATTGTTCACCTGTTAAATAAAAAGTATTTAAAAGAAATGTTTGCCCAAATGTTTTCCTCACATGAACAGGTACTATGCAAACGGAAACTACACTAAAAACTGCTCTAAAAATACTGGTCTCTACCAAATGATAACTGAACTAAAACTGTAAGGTAAGCAGAAACCAATTCTTAAATGACAAAGTGTAAATGTTACTTCGATTAAATTTCTTTAATATGGCTACTATGTATAGACAACAATGTATAGATAAAAACACAACAGGTTTGTTTCCTAAATAAGCATCTGAAATTAAAATGGTACACGGTAGAATCATTATCTCTATTTACCTAAGTCAGTATATTYATATCCTGCCTAGACATATAATCATGATAGCAATGCCCACATCAAAATGATAAAAAATAACAATATGAAAGAAGTCTAGACAAGTTTAACTATATTTATCCTAGGATTTGCACAAACATAATCAATGAAATACACTGACTAGAAACATACTTTTTTTTTAAAGAGCATATTTTTTAAACATTCCTGGTCTCAAATAAATCCTGCTTTTTAGGTCAGATTTAAAGGCATAAAAGGCTAAAAATTGTTCTGATTAGAAGACAAAATTCAAATTTCCCTTCAACATTTCCCTTCAATTGTTTCTGCAAAGTAGTTATAGCTTACCTGTAGGATTCCAACAGGTCAACAACCTCCGTCTGTCCAAAGTGCTTAGCCCAGTCCACAGCCATCCTGAAAGAATACACAGAAATATTTTTTAAACTTCTCGCTTCAAAAGAAACACAGCCTAAGACTCTGAATTAAGAATYCAATTTATAATTTCCAGAATAAAATGTGATAAACAGAAGTTAGAAAATGCTTTGAATGTCAAAATTTACTGTTGTGTATAGCAGTCTATTAAGTTAGCAATTAGTTTAAATGTTGAAGAAATTTCTTTCTCATTTGTATACCGACAAATGAATCTATGTTTCGGTTTKTCTGTTTGTTTTTACCAGCCATTTGATGATCTGCAGTGGATATTTGCTCCCATACTGATCAGCTGCTCTACTTGACTCAAAAAGCCTCTCCCTGAAGCAATCATTAGTGCAGTCGCACTGGTTTCACTGTGCCTATAATCAACTGAGAATTACAAATAAATAAATAAACAAATAAACCAGCAAACCAAATAAAACATTCTTACTTTTTCACCTAAATGTGGTATGAATGTGGCTTACATGACTTTTAGAATCTAGGCCAGAGAGAATTTGTTTTCTGACTTCATCCCACCATTCAGTTTGCATGAATTTAACACTACTTTAGACACACCGTAACATCTGTTAATACTTCAAACAAGTACAAACAAAAAATAACTAAACAACTMATTTATTCTGCTAATTCTATTCACTTTTCCAACGGGCATCAGAATTCAAACCTAACAACGTTTGAAACTGAAGATAAAGCAGCCACAGAAATTAAAGTCATTTGTTATTGTTTTTTATGTTATAAGATGACAGACTTACCACTGACATTTTCATTTAAAATGAGATGGAACACCTGAGCAAAGGCATCAATATCTTTATGCAGCCAGATGTCAGAAAGACAAGAATCCATTTCTTTTATTAACCATAGCTCAAGGCAATTCGCATCTTTTTCAGTCTGAAGAGGAAAAACAGTATTGAAAGATAGATGTCTTCTAAGATTTATCTTTATTCTCCTATATTACACATGAAAAAATTGAACAGTTGCTTTTCCAAGTAGCAATCAGAAATCCAGCATTCAGGTACCAGTTAAAGCATTTATTGTATCATGCAAGTTCTTTAAGCAATGGCAGTTCACCTATTTAAGCTGAAGAGAAGTTGTGCACAAACCATTTTCAGTGAAAAGCACACTTTGGCTAGAGTAGTTCTTGATAACTTCCAAAAAATCATCTGTAAGACATGTTAATAACCTTCAAGAAATTCTACAGGACTAGTATCTTTGGAAAACAGTTTTTAAAGYAGATTTAAATACATTTTCCAACAAAAGGAAAAACTTACCAGTTGATTAAATACTGTGTCACCATCATCACCCAAAAGACTACACTCTTCAGCTACCCTTGGGACAAACCTTGGTCTCTCAGATTCCAGCTTACTATTATTTTCTCGAGCAGCACACCACTCAGTAAGAGTGCTTTGCTGTTTTTCTTCTGCAACATATAAAAGATTTTCATGAAAAGTTTTACAGCCATCCTAATTATCCATTAATTTCAGTTTAAAAAAATTGCAACATCTAATTACAAAGTTTAAACTGTTTGATCTCTCATTTAATCTAGGACATTGTTACCAGTCCAATATAAATTCCATTATTAAGGGCACCCAAAGTGCACTTAATCTACAAAAATCTATTGTAAGAACAAGGTAAGAAATACCACTTGGTTGCTTAAACCATTAAGCCTGCAACTTGCTGTATTCAAACAAGATTCCTAAGTAGCTTCTACACAATTCTCAATCCAGATGCTCCTCCAGAAGTGAAATGCCAAAGAGCAGTGATATAACTCTTGCATGTAACAACTAATTTTTGCRTACCAGTAAAAGAAGCAGTAGAAGCCATCAGTGTCCCAACTGAGCTTTTCTATCTACAGTGATCAGAGCTGAGCATCATGATAAATATGTAGTTAGGATTGCATGTTACAGCTTTGGGATTGGCCTTTTCAAAAATTTTTTTAATACTCATGAAGATAATTACTTTCAGCTGTYGGAAAAACTTCTCAAATATTGTGATCAATATACCCAAATACTTAATCAGTTGAAAATAATCCCCTATATTTGGTTCAAGTGTTACTGGAGGAGTAACAAGGAGTCACTGCTCCTTGACCTAAATATGTTAAATGCATCCATGTCTGAAGAATGCACTTAAAAATGTTAATAGTAGAAACTACTTCTGTGCAAGACATACAAAATCCTACATTCTCTAATGGCCGCACTTAAATTTGCACCTAAATGTCAGCATATTGTATCTTATGTTTCTATAGTATTCAKGTGGGCAAAGCCCATGCATTATGTAATTCTACTTCATAATAATTAGGAAAAATATAAAATTTATTAACTAAAATAAGTATGAATATAACCACTGAAAGTAAAAATACTTTTTTCAATCACAATTTACATCAACAATGTAAACACAGAGTTTCAAAGATACGTGCTGCCATCTAATAGTCTCATTTAAAAATCTGACTTTAGAATTTTAACAGAGAATCATTTTACTTGTTCAATCAATCAATCAGACTCAYTGTCAAGACATAACAACAAGTCCACCAACCTTGCTGCTTCTCTTTTTTGTACTTTACCATCTCTTTGTTTGTATACCCAGTACTTCGTAAAATGTCCTCCAAAAACATCTCTTTAACTTCAAAAGGTCTTCCTTGGACTAAAAGTAGAAATAATTCAAGAAATATTAGATATTCCCAAGCTTTGCTTTAAGAACATTACTTCTTAAAAATAGTTTTTATAGACAGGAAAGTGAATTAAAGATGATTAGGGCCAGATTTAATGAATTCTTATATTCCTTGGAAGGTCTTGTAAGAGTATCTTCACTTGAGATTATCTTCTTTAAGCAATTGGGATGTAAGAAAAAATTCAAAAAGRAAATGTCAGGTGCATATCATGTTTTTCATTAACCTCTTCAATTCTTTTAAGTGTTTATAGCAAGAGATGTAAAATTGACAGTTATTTACTGCAATTTTATCAAATGAGAAGAAAATAGTCACTTTTGTTTAGGCATACAAAGAAAAATTCACTGTGTCAGCCACCTGAATTACTCAATATATGAGCAATTAAGACAGTTTTAGTGTAAGAACCCACGAGCAGACTGCTATGTCTGCATTCAGACACTACCTCCTTTCATGAGAAGTATATGAGGAGATGGACTTCTCTCAATGTCCTCAATTACTGCAGCCAATTTTGGCTTTCTTTGCTGACCATTTTCCATGGTCTTTCTCTCCTAAGAACTTACTCTGATTTCTCTTTTAACATCACTGTTTTCTAGACCTTATTTATGGATATCAAATTATGTTTCTACACAGGAAGAATTCATATCTATTTTAGGTTCCTTAGCAGACACCACAACTAAGTTCAGATCACCTAGGACTTACCTCTCCTTCAGAAAGAACAAGCTACAGTTCACATATTTTTAGAAGCTGTCATAAAGGAAGTCTTCTAACACTAATCACAAACTCCATGTTCTACAGAAACCCACAACTAAAAAATAYTGGTTTCTGTGGTCAGGATTGTGTCAACTATACTGCTGAAGAATCAAAGCTTTTTCATTATATTAATGGATAAAGTATCTAAACCCTCTTTTCTTCATTCTTAAATTAGCAAAATTGGAAAAAGCATCTTTTCAATTGTGATTATCCTGTGAAGTCCAGTATGTGGTAATAGTATAACCACTGCAGTGAACTGAAGAAAGAGACAGTAGCCAGAATTTCCAAAATAAATCTATTAATCCAAAAGGATGAGAAGCTGCAAAAAAAGTAAACTGGAAAGCCACACAAAAATGACAATGAGGTTTTTCTCCTCCAAAAGAAATTGCCAAATATTAAAATCAAGTGTAACTTCCAGATTCATGCCTCCACCAAGCTGCAAGCCTTATTTTTCTAGGCAATAATTTAAACCTGAAAACCAGAAATGAACACTTTTATGTGTAAATAARAAAAAATAATGCTTTCTCATTAACATCCCATAAAATTAACCAATTACATGTGTAAAAAATTCTAAACAAAGCAAAGAATCATATGATTCAAACATATATCCCAATTTGCCTAGGACTGCATTTTGAAATGAATAGATAAGAGTTATCTGGGTTTTATCCTCTAACTAGTAGCAATCTCTGATGCCAGAACTACAATCTACTGTAATATACTAATAGATATCACATTCTTGTAAATCCTAGGGTCTCTATCACTATGCAGACCAGCATTTTAAGAACCTTCTCCTCCTTGAATTGAACACAGAGGGGACGGACCAGGACCTGTCTCTTATACACATCTCTATCACTATGCAGACCAGCATTTTAAGAACCTTCTCCTCCTTGAATTGAACACAGAGGGGACGGACCAGGACATCCCTGCATTTACAGAATATCCATTGATAAAAACAATTCCCTCTGAGGTAGATGCAAATAGTTAAGAAATAATAAACAAAATAACAAATAAGTAAACAAGGAACAACCACTGCTGGTAACTGTAAGTGTATTTATCACCTGCCTTTACTCAGAATGGTTTGGTACAGTTAGGATCTAGGAGTCTCAGGACAGGTATACTGAGATTAAAAAATTTACTTAAATACTTACTGTGTATTACTGGGCAACATCCAAAATACCTAATAAAGAGGTCTGCGTCTAGAGCAGCACTAGAAATAATTAGTTTTAAATTAGCTTGGCTTTGCAACACATCTCTCAGTTTTGTTAGTAAGAAGTCACTGAACCTATCCCTCTCATGTACTTCATCCTGTATGAAGAAAAAAAAGAAGTCTAAACATCATGGATCCAAGATCATAACTTTTCACACATATGATTTTTTTAAATTAAAACATGTAATTTGGTGGTGCATTGCAGAGGTTTTAAAATGTTTAACTTCAGAAGGATTTTTTTAAAAACTTAAAAGTAAAAAAAAAACTTCTAAAAGTTTTATAATGGTATCAGAGTAGACTGCACTGTAATGAACAACCCATCACAGACCTTAATTTCAGAGATCAAAAAGAGCATCTGAAACTTGTCTAATTCTTGCACTTGAATCTCAGTTTCAAGATAAAGCCACAAAGTGCAAATCCTAAAATCTTATTTCAATAMAATTACCCTTCACAACTGGTAAGAATTTTAAAAAATTTATGATACCACATAATGATAAAAAGATAGCTTTCTTAGATCAAAYAAATCATGCACAAAGCTTATCATTAAGGCACATGTCTGATTAATCATCTTTGCCAATCTTCTGTTTAGTTTCATATTCTGAATCTATGAATCAAGAACAAAATTTGCAGGCTGAAGACAAGAATGCACAAACCATTCTTCTGCTTTTTTCCTCCTTGGTAAACGGATAGCCACCTATACTTACCATGTTTTTTTTCTTTTTCAGCAGTGGAGAGCTTGCAGTAAACATTCTGGTTCCACTGACTTATCAAACTCCACAACAGGAAGTTCACATAATCATACATGAACATAAATAATTTTGCTAGAAATTAGACTGCATTTTATGTTGAAAACATTGGGCAAACAAAGGGACTGCAAACTTGGTACTGCAAAATCAAGTACATGATAGCAGAAATTCTGACACACTTGTATTGACCCTTCCTAAGGCTTTTCTGCTGACAGAGGAAATTCAGAAAAATTTTGACCTCTACCATCCACAATCACATCACAATTCCAAAATTAACTGTTGACAAAAACCTAATATAAGATGCTTTTACAAGAAAAAAAAAATAAAAAAACAACCCCAGAAAAATATGCATATTACAATAAAAAAAATCAGTAACTCTTTAAAGTTAATTCAGATTCTAACTTAACAAAAACACCTTAAATGTCCACCAAATTAATACAGAAAACTAGGGCCTCATCTTCCAATTAAGAAACAATACATCCTGCTCCACCTCACACAAAATACAAGATCCTTACCACAATGACATGTGTCACGGTTGATAGGGTGCTGTCTCCTGCCATCAACGTGCGGAGCAGTATGCCATTAGTGCAAAAGGTTACCAGTGTCTTTGGAGAAACCCTAGTGAACAGTGAACAAAGATGCTTCTGCTTTTTTCACCATTTAAATGCTGCTAGCTTTCCACTATTTACTGAAAATTAAAGATTGAAAGGCTTCTTACCAGAAGTGGAATCACAGTTCTGTCACCAAAGAGCTCATGCATACTATTTGTTTATAAATTATGCCTGTTCCCTAAGAGTTCCTAAGGATTCTTAGTGCTAATGCTCAAAAGCTTCAGACAAGTGATTAATAAACAAGGAGAGATTCRTTTTTTCTAAATTATTAAGCAAGTGAAATAGCCTCGCCATGTTGTTTGCATTAATTTACTGGAAAATTCAGTGTGGACTGCCTTGAAAAAACAGKTTACAATTCTTCCAAACACCCTCAGATATAGTCTTTGTCTACAGGTGGTGGGTTGACCTTGGCTGAATGCCAGGCACCCACCCAGGCTGCTCTATCCCTCTCCTTCTCAGCTGGACAGGGGAGAAGGAATTCAACAAAAGGTTSAAGGGTCAAGGTAAGGACAGGGAGAGATCACTCACCAGTTACCACCATTGACTTGCACAACTTGGTTTAGTGTATTACCAATTAAATCCAAGTAGGATAATGAGAAATAGAATCAAACGTTACAAAAGCTCCCCTCACCCTGCCCTTCTTCCCAGGTTTAACTRCCATTTTTCTCTAATTCCTACCCCTCAGTACGCAGGGGGACATGGAATGGAGGCTGTGGTCAATTCCCATCTTGTCTCTGCTGCTCCTTCCTCCTCACAGGGGGGATTTCTCACACTCTTCACAGATTGCTCCAGTGTAGGTCCCTCCCATGTGGTGCAGTCCTTCAGGAACAGACTGCTCCAGCATGGGACCACCATGGGTTAACAAGTCCCATCAGCAAAACTGCTCCAGTGAAAACTCCACTCTCTGTGGGGCCACATGTCCTGTCAGGAGCCTGCTCCAGCACAGGCTTCCCACAGGGTCACAACCTCCTTTGGACAACCACCTGCTTTAGTATTAGGGTCCTCCACAGGCTGCAGGTGGACTGCTCCACTGTGGACTTCCACGGGCTGCAGGGGAACATCCTCCCACACTACAGTCTTCACCACAGGCTGCACGGTAATCTCTGCTCTGGCACCTGGAGCACCTTGCGCCACTCCTTTGGCACTGACCTTGGTGTCTGCAGAACTATTCCTCTCAAATATTCACAGTCCTCTCTTTCTACTGCCGCGCAGATTTTCTTCTCAAATACACTGCTCCAGAGTCATGCCCACTGTTGCCGGTGGGCTCAGCCTCAGCTAGAGGTGGGCTTCTCTTACAGCCAACTGCCAGAGGCTTTATCAGACACGTGGGAAGCTTCTTCTTACAAAAAACACMCCCCWCACTACCAAAACTTTGCCATACAAACAAAACACACTATACTTTATTGAATCTCAAAGATAAGCTGAACCCTTTCAAATGCTTTGATTTTTCAAGAATCTAAAATTCTTTARAAGTACCAACTACCTGTGCTAGTTGTGCAAGTAAAAACAGCAATTACTTCCTCCAACATTGACACTGAAAGTACTGCAAACTTCCACAAAAAACTGTGGAGTGCTAAACAAAGGAACACACATACATATGTCTCTATTTCAAGTATGTAATTCTTTTTTCACTTCAAAAATACTCTTACATGTTGAATTCAGGGAACACATACCAGATGGAAGTGCTTTACTTTTTTAATTTCTTCTCTCTTTTTCATCAACCTTCTTAGAAATCACCCCTGCTGTCTAATAGACACTAAAACATAAAAAACCAGATTTCTGTGTTACTGCAAACACTTCCATCCAACACTTTYTGCCAAGACGGAAACAGTGCCATCTGTCCCTTTTGCTCTTTCTCAAGTGAACTCTTTGGTTCTTCTGCACTGCTTCCAGTAATTCTTCCAGCTGACCTACACTTTGTTTTCTTCATAMAGCATAATTCTTCCACACAATAATCATCCCCCTTACTTGCAATTAATCTTTACTTGCTCTTCTAATCTTCTAATGCTCTTCTTCTAGCCTTGTGGACTTCAGTATGCATAACAAAATTCCTCAACTYGGCTTTGCTGTTCAAGCGCATTCATTTTCATTAGAAATGTATTATCTTCATCCATATAAGCAACATAACCAGCCATACCTTTTGCCATCTTCCTCTCACTTGTATACCAGCTGCTGCCCATTCCGGAAAATCCCACTATTTACACAATTCAAAGATTTTAGAAACCCTGCTTTGTTTTAGGAACAAATTCCTCAGGTCATCTAGAATTTCAGCTTTTGCTTTAAACATAAAAGATGAAACAGAGTAAATTTAACCCAAAGTAGATTGTTAAAGCTCAACATCATTGTTCACTTTCCAATTTTGTTGTTTTCCCTCTCCTCTGCCCTATAAACTCTCCCCACATAGCTTTTGTCACAGCATGCTGGTCTGCCTAGCTATTTTCAAATTTTGCAGAATTTTGGATTTATCAATGTTAAAAGTACAGAGGACAAGGATATCCACACATATACTCCCTAGAAGAAATCAAGAGAAAGCACTTGCAGTTCAGTTCTATAGTACAACTCACTGCATGAAATTGTGTAATACAGGAGAAAAAACATCCTTTTCAACTCTTAAACATTCATTACCCAAAATAACACATCCTACTTATCCTATACAGTGATATTTTACTGGGCTGCAAACCAAACACACTGTAGTTTAAACAACCAAGACACAAAACACTAATACCAGATCAACTGACTTTAAAAAATGTCATCAGTACCTGCTTTCCAATCGGATCTGATAACCAACTGTCTGGCCAATCTTTTCTCTTCTTTCTGCTGCCACTCTTTCAGCCACAGCAAGTGCTGCCAAACGTCTTGGCTGAGTGCAAAATATACGGCAGGGAGTTCCATTTTTRTGACAGTCATCAAGAATAAACTGGGGGATCTGTAAAGAAGTGGTTTAAATGTACTTTTTAGTTTGATAGACTCATAACTTTTTTATCACAATGAAGCAATTTAACTACACCTCAGTATCCTACACCTTGCAAAATTATTCACAATAGGATTATCATTGGAAACATACCTGAAGTGGCAAAAAAGGCCACAAAAGTTAATTTTGTCTATTAAGTTTCATCTCTTTCAAAAAAAACACAACAACAACAACAAAAACAAGAAAACTCAACCAACGAAACAAAGGTTGAAGTTCTCTTCCCCGATTCAGGAAATCTATGTAAAAAAACCCTTGTAGACAATCTTTCACTGTAACACAGTAATACTCCAGATACTAGGAACTAGCTTTAGAAGGAAAAGGGCATACAAAAGTGTAGCTACTTCCCCTTCAATATTCTATGATTATTTTAAAGAATAGCTGATATCCATCAGGTAATTATGCAGAATAATTTATGCTTTAAATATGCATCTACTGGTTTAGTACTGCAAAAGCAAAAAAGTTAACYGGAACACTAGACTTTGAACCACACAGGAAAACAAAATCCTTAGAACTAGAATAAAAATATTCCTTATTATAAAAATATTAAAGATTTGGCATCAGTTTGGTATAAATACTGTTATGTTTTTTATTTCACTAAAACGTACTTGAGTAGTTTTTCCTGATCCAGTCTCTCCTACAATCARAACAACTTTATGGTCCTTTATTATTTTAACAATTTCTTCCTGTTTTTCAAAAACTGGTAGTGATTGCCTGAAAGAATCAAACTCTGATTCTCCTCTTTTCACAGGAACCTGGGGGATACCATCACTAAGTCGTCCACTTGTCTTCACTTCTTTGTTTTCTGTGAAAAGAAGTCAATAAATTATAAAGGAAGGTCACTAAAACACTGATTAAAATTGTACTTAAAAATGAACATTTCTGATTTTATTTGCATCCCTGTTGATAAAGTGAGAAACCCATGAGATATTTAAAAGTGGTTTTCATGGTAACACGTCCTGTTATGGTRCTTGAAATAAATATAGTTCAAATGATTTTTTACTTACACAGACATTTTAAACTAAATTATCACAGTATTAAACTGAATTATCACAGTATATTACTCAAGTTAAAAAAAGGTACGGAAAGCCTAAAGAAAAATAGAAACTAAATCAGAGAAAAAAAGCCTTGGCCTTTGTATCTGTTTACACATTCCCATCTCAAGGATTTCTACCTACAGAAATCCACCGGAGAGTTAAACATTCAAGTTATTCCAAACTTACAAGTGTGTTTTCCAACAAAAAGACAACTTTACTGTGATTAACATGCCTTCTTTCACATCCTAACTTGTCTTTTAAGACTTCCTTTCAGTCAGTCTTACATAACCTAATAGTCTAGTTCATAAGATTTGTCTTAACAAGTACTAATTGAAACATGATGTATTGAGAGCCCTGGAGCCACACAGCAGTGTAAGCAGTACTGTAAGTAGTGTGATGTATCAGAAAGCAATGCATAAGTAGGTAAAAAACCTGCAGTCTTCTGAGGAGGCTACTTCAACATCAGTATCTTAAATGCTACTCTACAATTCCTTAATAATTATTTTCCAGAAGAATGAGAAGCTCACAGTCAATGCAATTATATAGGCATAATGCAATTATTTAATGCAATTACAGATTCACGTGTTAAATTCCAAACACTGTTTTACCAAGACAGACACAGACTAACAGATTAAAAGAGCCAAAGACCATTTGGGAGATGTAAAGAAAGATAAATTTTACAYTATTCATTAATTTATACCCTATATCCCTAAGAAATTGCTTTTTGGTACTTTTATTATAGTTTCCCTCTGTTCACTAAACAATCCTATTAAACAAATGAAAGAACTGAGAAAGAAAACTAGCAAAGGAAGCACTTAAAGAACGAACACAATTAATCAGAAATATCCCTTTAAACAAGGCATACTGCTATGTTCTCTGTTCACTACACCCAGCTTTGTACACAGAAACACACCATAACCTTTACAAACAACTTTACGGCAACAACCACGTTAAAAGCATTATTTAAAAAACCTATCTTGTATCAGAAGTTTGTCTTCCAGAGGACTTTATATACTCAAGAAATCAAGAAGTTTACATAATAGCCTGAGTTTACTTAATAGCTCTTACAGACCGAATTTATTTTAGATGACAAAACAAAATATGAACTCATTTTATGAAGGACATGAATTCCTACAGGCACAACAGACAGTCTTATTTTCTCTTAAGGGTATTCTTACACAGAATRATGTCTCTTTAATCTTACCCCATGGAACTTGCAGGAATCCACATTTCATAACTGTATTTAAAAAAAAAATCTGGCTGAAATTGTCTCAAAGAAATCAAAATTAACTTGATACAGGGGAGACACTGCATGAGCATCTTATGACATGGGTTTTAAAAGATCCGATATTAACAATTACAAGACAAGAAAATGATRAGGTTTGTTTAGAAAGAAGAGTGTCAGTTAGGACAGAAGAAGAGACAGAAAAYAGAGGAACTTGTTTTGGGGTTGGGTCGTGGGTTGTTTTTTCAAGTACTACTGATTGACAAGTCCATGTCCATATTGACAAGACACACTGAACATACCAGATTCAACAGCATATGCATTTCCTTGTTCTGTCTTTGGCAGAAGTTCTGTTCGTTCTTTATTTGTGACTGGAAAATTTCGAATTAAAGTACAAACAGCGTGTTTTGCACTAGGAGTTAAGGCACAAGTCATTACTGCACGTTTTAGTTCTGATCCATCCTTTTTTCTTACTGTTAGGTATCGATTTGCTCCTTTTCTAGGAGAAAGGAAAAAAGGCATTTCAGGAATAAGCAAACTAGTTACCTCCTTGACAATAATTCCTTCAATGTGACTTTCAGCTTATTTTCAAATACAATGTCATAACAAGAATCCTCCAAATAATGTCCTAAGTAGCATAATGCAATATTCACAATAATCATCATCAAAAGCAGCCTCTATTCACGTGAGGTAGTGCAGAACAGACACTGCAGACATCAGACGACTATGCCTCGGTTATTACCGCATTTGTCTCCCAAAATACAGCCAGCTCTACCAATCATTTTATCAATACTGAGAGTTATGACACTAAATTGACTTTTAGACTAACTTGAAACATTTAGAAGTTAAAAATCAACAAATAACCAGAAGAGACAAAAAAGCTCCCTGCTAGTGGCATTCCAAGCCTTAACTTAAAATCCAGGAAAACGTATCAGATCTCAGGATCTTCATTATCAAAGATTTATTATGTAGAAATGGAGCCAAAACACTTAATCATAACACTGATCTACTTCTCAGACTGAACTCTTGACACTAAAATGCAAAGAATTGTCATAAATTTACTTGAAACTGAACTAACTTGTGCCTGGGCTACAAATGACACATCAACACTTTTAAAACAACTTCTCAGGGTAAGAACAGAAGGTCACACTAAGAGCCCAGTGACCTGACCCTGGCAAGGGTGGAAGACTGGTGTAGGTATGCAGGTGCTGGCAAGGGCAGCCTCTGTGAGGAGAGGCACAGCCACCTCCAGCAGCCCCTGGTAAAAAATACTCTGTCCTCTTTACATCCTCATTTCAAGTACTTACATACACTGTTGAGACCCCCCTGAGCCTTGTCTTCTGTAGGCTGAAAAGTCCTAGCACTCTGGCCCTTTCTGCACAGAGGAGATGCACCATCCCCTTCACCAGGTTGTTGGTGCTTCACTGAACTCTCACCAGTCTAGGTCTCTGTCCTCCTGGTGATCCCAGCCCTGGACGGACACAACACTCTTGGTGTAGTCTAATCACTGCTGAGTAGAGGTGAACTATGACCTCCCTCTGCCTGCTAGCAACACTTGAACCCTCTACTATGCTTCCCAACAGAAGCACTCTTTTGAACATGCTATTTTAAGTTGCACCTGTCAACGCAGGAGATTTTATGCAAAACCTTTGAAAACACATTAGTGCAGGGAAAGAAAAACAGGAAGGATCTTTATGAGAAGTCCTTCTTATSCACATGAAGTCCTCAAAACTGCATTACAACCTAGTACATCATGCGTTTTTTTACTCAGACATCAAGCAAAGCACAGAGACAATTATTTTTATATTTACTTTTTCAAGTCTCTTCTCTAGTACCATATCCCACGGACGCTGCAGAACAAGTTAAAAACACAGAGTGTTTTAACACTGATAACGAAATCCCATAAATTTGCACCAGAAAAAGAAAATAATACATAAAAATAAGAGTCAAACTTACCCTTTACTCTTCGATATCAGTCCAAGAGAATGACAGAGCCGGTGAACAAATGCTCTTTCGGTTCTAGTGAAAGAAGACGGAAACTCCATTTCTGGAAAGAGAATTAAAAAAATAAAAACCCGAGCACAAAAACTCAACAGCCAATATCCCTGACCTAAGACCTCGGCGCCGCGAGTTTATCGGTCGCCAAACCCACCAGGCTTCCCGTGCACAGCAGGACCGGTGGCAGCGCTGTCCCCGGGCACCCGTGCGGGACTCGGCCGCCCCGGGGCAGCGCGGCCGCTCGAGATGCTCCTGCCGGGAGAGCCCGCGGGCCTGGCTGCCCACCCGCCCCGCTCCGCCCGGCTCCCGCACGCACCCGTGTCCTCGCCATAGCGGAACCGCTCCAGAGCGAGGTTCACCGCGATCTCCACTTCCTCGTCCACACGGATATCCCTCAGACCTTTGCCGCCTCGGCCGCGGCCTGGCGCGGCGGGAGCGCCCGAGCCCGCTGTGCCCGCGCCGTGCTGCCGCGGCGGGACGTTCCTGGGCCGCGACATGGCTCCGGCACAGAGCGGGGGCTCCGCCGCACGCCGGGAYCGCGGGCGCTGCCCCCGACGCAGCAGCGGGGCCGGGCGGGCGCGGCGACGTGACGTGTGCCCAGCGCCGGGCGGCGGCGGGCGGAGAGCGCAGGGGCGCGGCGGCGGCGGGAGGCGGAGCCGCCCTGCGCACGGAAGGAAGCGCCTGGCGGGGTTTGTGCCCGGCAGAGCCTTACGGAGCGTGTCATGGGGTCGGTGTTGCGCAATAGTGCCACAGTGGCCGTGACTGAAGAAGCAGCGCTGATACCTGTCAGGTATCATGCGATTTCCCTGAATGACGTTCAGAGTAGGTGGTAATATCGCAGTCCTCAGCCGTGTTTGTTTTGAATGTTTTACGGAGTCATCAAGATTTTCCTCCTCTTTTTCTCTCTTTTCCGTCTTTATTTCTCTCCTTTCTTGTTATGTCTTGGCAAAGTATGGCTAACATATTCTACCCCTTGGTCTGTGCCAAAGTCTTTGGTGAGGACTGGCAGGTTGATAGTTGTAGAAGTTGAGAGCTTGTTAGCCAACACTTCAGCAGTTACATAGAAGTACTGGAAGGTTTAGTTGCTGAATTTTAGGTGACTGTATAGTAAAAGGATAAAAGTCCCTGACATGTGGACTGGCATCTTTGTTCAAGGAACAAAGAATTTACAGTGAACATCACATCCCCAAGCAAATGGGTCATTACATGGTCAGCCAGGGAAGTTATCTCAACAGTTTGGCAATCCAAATGGGGCCCKAGGCCACCACCTTCACAGCCTCCCTTATTCAAACATTCAACTGCTGTGGAGTTCATGGGGAACTGCCTGAGTTCACCTGAGATCTTTGAAGCGGGGAGGATACAAAAGATGAATGCTAAAATTCCCCAAGTATATTCAACATAAACTWCAAGGCTCTCCAATTATTTTTAATAAATTTCTCTAATTATTTCAGACTTTTCCTTCCTGCAGCATTATGTACATAGTTGGTGAAACTAGGTTAGTGCGTAGAGCATGTGTGCACAGCCTGATCAGCAAAAGGTACACTTAAAGGGGTTTTTAGGGTCTCTCCCAAGTTGCATAGGGGACTGAGGTCACCTGTAAGGTGTGCAGGGGAGATTGAAATCTCTCCTAAGGCATGTGGGAGCTGCAGTCCCCTGTAAATCATGCAGGGGGTTTGGAGTCCCTAGTAAGGCATGCAGGGGCAGGGGTCCCTCAGAAGGCCTGCAGGGGGGTTGAGGTTGAGGGTCAGTTGTTGAACTGGGGTCAGCCAGTCCTAAACAACAGGCAATAGCTCTTCAGACCAGGTTTTTGGTCTCTGCTGCTCTTCACCAGCTGGAGTGTGGAGATGAACTCAGATGCCCAGATCCAGAGTGGCACAGATGTGTGTCGCAAGGCACCCTGTGTGCTGATGTAATCCATCCCAGAGAAGCCATAAGGAGCTCCAGGGAGAGTTCTGACAGTGCCCAGTGAGTTCTCAACAGCCTGTGACCATCCAGGGGAAGGGAAAGTCCATGTCAACTGTACCCATATCCACAGCAGGTCTCCAAGGTGAACTGCTCATATCCCAGCATTGCTCTGTGAACATTGATGGATGATTTGAGGGATTAACTAAACTTGGTATAGCAAGAAAAGATATGTAGGAGAGTTGTTTAAGCATTTTAAAAGATTAAGTAGGAAACTTTAAAAACCTGTGCTATATCATGTGAAAGCAGCAGTGCTGTAGTGTGTGGTGATTCCTTGAACACATTTTTCAAGAGTTTATTTTGCAACTAACAAATAGTCAATTGGTGCATAGATGGACCACATCTCTGGAAAGCACTCACACTGAAGGAGTTGTTCACTCTAGATTGCTATGTGCACACCGCCTCTTCAAAGAGGGGGACCCACAAAGATCTGATGTAGAAGTACACTCATCTTCAAACCATGTTTGTGACTATTTGATTGTTGTGGTGTAAATATGAAATACCATGCCAAAAGGAGGTTCTTCAGAAGTTATGCTGAAGTGCTGCTTTATTTTTTGTATTTGCACAACTAGTAATTGTAATAATGGTGGTAATTCTGCGTATATGTCAAAACAGTAGTTAAAACCCACATTTTTCTACATGTACATTTATTTTAAGTGTGAGGATGGTAAACATGCAAATAATGTTTGAAGACTTCCTCCAGAATATGGAGAACGGTTGCAGTTATTTTGTAAAATTTGCTATTCATAAACAAAGGGCATTCTCAGTGGCCTGGTTTACCAGTGCAGTTACAAGAGCAGGAAATCATTTTAGTATTCAAAATAATGTTATATCTATTAACTTGGGGAATTATGTTTCATTTTCTTACAGGAGGATAATATGCAAAGAGTACTGCCTGAGCAAGAAACTGTCTCTGTTGCCTAGTGTTTTGTATGGCCCCTTTGATGAAAAACAAAAGGAGACGCTGCTGTTTAAAAAAAAAGAAAGGTGAATGAGGAAGTGTTTTTACCTTTAGGAGGTATGTTAGGCCCCTTGAATCTGCAGAGACTACAGCACTTACTGCACTGCAATTAAGATACAAAATTACTGGAATCAGCTCTTGTTGTGCAGTTCATAAAAATAACTTTTCCTAAGAAAATTGTTGTAAGAAAGAATGATTGTAATACTAGATTGTGTTGCCCTAGCAGAAAGGGAACAGACTGCATCTCCATCCATGTTTCAGCTGTGCCAAAAGGAAATTTAAGTATTTCACCTGTATTTTGGGGAAGGGGCAATAAATGATAACAAAGAAAGGCCATAATTAAGCTCCCACATCTGATCACAAAAAGTAAGCTTGAGGTTTTCTCAGAGCTGTGGCATCTGACATCCACAGATTCCTAGGTTAGGGCAGTTGACTAAGTCTTTGATTGAGACAACTGAGAACTTCAAGAATAGCTAGTGTAGTGGAGAGGTAATGCAGAAATTAGGACCTCACAAGAGATCGATTGCAACTACATACAGTTGCAGCAGTACCACCAGCTTGTATTAACTCCGTGGCAGCAGCAGGAGGAACCCAAAGTTCTAACGCCACAACAGACACATAGATATCACATCTTAACACCTTTAATCCAAAAATCTAATAGCAGTACCTAATGATGGAGAAAAACATCACCAGTATGAACAAGTGATACACATTTCAAGTAAAGCAGAATATAAATTCTTACAAAGAATATTTAGTCATTCTAGCTAGATGGTTTCATGATAAATCCTATAGAGGGACRCAGGCAATATTTATCCAAGTACAAAAAATATGGCTAGCAATAGCCACCATAAGAATTTAACTCCAGGAATTTATGCCACCACAAAAGAGAGTCACAAATGGCTGCCCGACTTGACATGAGTTTTCAGGCAGCAGACTGAGCTCACAGTTACAAGGGTGACCATGGACTGATTTCCATTCTCAGGGAATGCACAGAGACCCTGCAGACATGCCACCCGTGGCTGGGTGGTAGTAGACCAGCTGTCAGGCTGGGCAGAAGCCTTTTTTTCCAACAAAAAAGACTTATTCAGGAGGAATAATAGAGGTCTTCTTAAAGAAATCAGTGCTCATTTTATAGCAAATATGATACCAAAATTTTCCAGATAGAARCTTTCTACAAGCGTTCTGAGTATTAGAAAGTAGGCATTCTTTATTGAAGCATGCTGGTCACTCAGAGGACCCTTCCTCTAATTAATTGCCTTGAGTGTAGCATAAACAGAGGTTTTATCATACCCACTGATTTACATAATCATTAGCTATCCCCACTTACTTGATGTGTATGTTTTACTTTATTTTACATTCTCACACCCCTTATCAGAAGTCCTTATATGGTTCTTTGGGGTGTCTTCCATGGTCTTCAACATCTGGTGTCCTTTTTAGGTGGCTGCTCCTCRACCCCCACTTTTGAGTAAGTGCAATATTTTTTATAACTCCCGCTTTGTCAGCCTTGCAGAGATTAGCTAGCATCCTGCTTGTCTTGCAGGATTTCTGTTTAAGTTACATCCTATTTTTATTTTTCCAAGGCTATACTATTCTGTTCTACTGTCCTTTTCAAATACAGTCAATCAGCTTGCTAACAACACCAAGGTCACATACACATTCATGTATTCTCACACAATCCCCATATGAATCAATTATTTAAAGAGTTGGCCTCAATGATCATTGTAGGTCCCTTCCAATTCAGAATATTCTCTGTGTGAACTTACATTCCAGTTGAGGCCTGTTAGATGGCGATGAATGCTTGACTTAGTATGTTAACAAGTAGAGAAGGATCAGTCTCTTGATCAGTAACTGACTTTTGAGGATCCTTTGTGGTTTTATATCAATAAATATTTTTGTCCAATTATATTCTTGTTGGCCTTCATACTGTTAAGTTTGTTACTTGTTATAATGCTGTATGTAAAAGCAGTGGTAAAATGCATTGAAATGGTTTTGTTTCCCTCTCACTGTATTAGCAGGTATGCTCAATGAATACACATGTGTTAAGTGTTAAGATATCTAGTCAATGCAGATAGCTCAGTGTGCAGCTGCGGTGCCAGCTGCATACTGGGCTCTGACTGGCAGGAACCCAAGGAAAGAGATTGTGAACTAGTGCCTTTTTATTTTGCATTTTAATAGTTTCCTTAAAAGGGGTGAAGAAAAGTGATCCTAAAAGTTTCCCTAAGAGGAAAGCTGTCCTGGGGGTTGGAAGAGGCCAGAAGCCACTGAATTTTCTATTCAGACAGCCCTGAGAGTTCTTGGGATCAGTAGTGGGGGGACTTCCAGCTTTGTGACCCAACATTGTACCAGAGAGAAGACCAGCCATTTTCCAAGACAGAAGCTCGCTTCCTCCATGCCTCTCGGAGCTGGTTTTGCAGCAGCCTAACTCTGGAGTGAGGATTTCTCTCTCCAGTTCTTAGAAAGTGCCGGGTTTGAGTTACGAGGTTACAGATAGAGGGGTTAAAGTTATTTGTCATGCGTTGACGGGCTGGAACAGAGAGGAACAGAGACAATTCACAGAATGACTAGATTGGAATAGACTTTCAAGATCATCAAGTCCAACCCATACCCTAACACCTCAACTAAACCATGGCATCGAGTGCCATATCCAATATTTTTTTAAACACATCCAGGGATGGTGACTCCACCACTTCCCTGGGCAGACCATTCCAGTACTTTAGCACTCTTTCTGTGAAAAACTTTCCCCCAATATCCAACCTATATTTCCCTTGGCGCAGCTTAAGACTGTGTCCTCTTGTTCTGTCAGCCTGGTGAAAGAGACCAACCCCCACCTGACTACAACCACCTTTCAGGAAGTTGTAGAGAGTGATAAGGTCGCCCCTGAGTCTCCTTTTCTCCAGGCTAAACACCCCCAGCTCCCTCAGTCGTTCCTCACAGGGCTTGTGTTCCAAGCCCCTCACCAGCCTTGTTGCTCTCCTCTGGACACGCTCAGTGACTCAACGTCCTTCCCAAACTGAGGGGCCCAGAACTGGACACAGCACTCAAGGTGTAGCCTCACCAGTGCTGAGTACAGGGGGAGAATGACCTCCATGCTCCTRCTGGCCACACTCTTCCTGATAAAAGCCAGGATGCCCTTGGCCTTCTTGGCCCCCAGGGCACACTGCTGGCTCATGTTCAGCCAGCTGTCRAGCAGAACCCCCAGGTCCCTTTCTGCCTGGGCACTGTCCAGCCACACCATCCCCAGCCTATAATGTTGCAGGGGGTTATTGTGGCTGAAATGCAGGACTTGGCACTTGGATTTATTAAACTTCATCCTATTGAACTTTGCCCAACCATTCCAAGTCTCTCTGCAGAGCCCTCCTACCTTCCAATACATCGACACACGATCTCAGCTTAGTGTCGTCCGCAAATTTACTCAATACCCTCATCCATGTCATTGATAAAGATATTGAACAGAACTGGCCCCAGCACAGACCCCTGAGGGACATCACTGGTGACTGGCTTCCAGCTGGATGCAGCACCATTCACCAAAGTCACAAGGTCGGGGCCAAGACCTTTGGGGATCCCAGTCACTAGTCACTGCAGCCCCACTCTGTCCCACCTCACCCAATCCCAGGTCCTCCCACGCCCAGAAGACAACTGGAAGTAAGAGGATAAGCCCAAGTAAGGTGCTTGCCATGAATACCTCATGTGTCCATTAAATCTCTGCTCTGCCCACACCTCTCCTTTCTAGACAGAGCAGAGCCCTGCCCAGGATCTTTCAAGCATTCACACCTGTCCCTTCTGACATTCCATTGTTCACATTGATCCTCACAGGTGACCTGGAACAATTCCTGCTGCCTGCGCAAGTGGCAGCTGCTGAGAACTAGAGACASCAAGCTTGTCATCACCCTAGTGGCACAGCTCCCCAGCACCAGTGCTGCCAGCCTTTCTACATGTCCTCCTCCCCTTGGCAGGGCTGAGCCATATATAAATGGCTGAGCCATGCATAAATGACAAGGGCAAGGGTGGCAGAGGGTGACAAGGAGTGCTAAGGCAGAGTCAGAGTACCACAGCCACTGGGCTGAGTCTTGCTGCTGGGGCTGGGGCCAAGCTACAGTAGGGCAGCAAGGTACCCTGCGGATTTTGGCTCACCAGTGAGCCTGATGGCTGCCTCTCGTATGGACTTCTGTGGGCTCTGCAGGTACATCGCAGACTGGCGCAGGTACCCATCTGCTCTGTCTCTGTCCTCTTCCAGCTGAAGAGAGTACAAGGGGACGGAGGGAAGTGTTGCCATTGTCTCTTCCCCTTGAACAAGTGGCCTCTGCATCCAGGACTGGCATCCCTGCATGGACACTCCTGATGGCCAGCCAACAGTTGGGTTGGAGGGAGCATAGAGTTGGTTACTCCACAGGGACCCTCAATGCTGTCCTGATGCCAAAGGACAGCTGGGCTTGGGCTTTCTTGGCAGCCTGGCTCAGGGAAGCACAGGAGCCTGGAGAGGAGCCAGATGCCAGAGGGGAGTAGTGTGTGGGGAGCAGGCTGTTGGAGATGAGTGCAGCAGTAGGCAGGGGCCACAGCTGCCAGCCCCTCACAGTGGGTATTGAGGGCAGAGGGCTTGTTCAGACAGTCTGGGGTTTTGAGGCCACCCTTACCAGGCACTCGCCAAACCTCCACAGCTCTTCTGATTCCAGAAGCCGCACAAGATTCCATTTCTTCAGGAGTATCATTGCTTGAATTAGGGTTTCCCAGGAGGCCTGCAAAGCAGAAGAGACTGGGAGATGGCACAGCATCCCAGGGCTTAGGCCCAGCCAAAGGCCAGAAGGAGGCCAGAGTGCTGCAGTCTTTGCGGCATTAGAGCAGAAGGCAGCTGAGCCCGCTCACAGGGGATACAAGTAGCTCAGTGTCCTCACCTCTGCCACAAACTGGTTCTCATCATACATGTGGTAGAAGAGCGGGACCAGGCTCTGGTGCACACAGTCCTGCAGGGCCCACTCTCCTCTTTCCCCCACCAACTCCATCACTGCTTGAAATAGGTGAATGGAGAGCAGCTGCACATGGCTGTCATCCTAGTGAAGACAGCAAGAAACTCAGCACTGTCTGCTCCAAGCCGACCTGGGCATRGAACTGAAAATCCACAAGGGAACAGTTTCCTGGCAGCATATCGCGGGGGAGGGGGGGAGTTGATGGGGGCAGAGGAAAAGAGGTGGGCACAGAGCCTTACATTGTCAAAGAGTGGCCGGAGTGCCTCGGCCAGCTGCCGAGCAAGGGAAGTGGCAATTGGCACATCTCTGTTCAGGAGCAGCTCACTGAGCACAGAGAGGGTCATCCACACCACCTCCCTGTCTTCATCCTTCAGCACCTCTGCGAGGCCTTCACTCAGGTTTTGCATGTTTTCAGCCTGTGTGGAACACAATGCAATGTGAAGCCATGAAAGTCTGCATTGCCAAAAGCACTCCCGCAGTTCAATCCCATGCTAATGCCCTAGAGCCCAGAAACCAAAGGCACTGGCCAGGCAAACAGGGAGTCAGGAGAACTGGAAGAAGCTGCCCATCTTCTGAAGTCCATCCAAGTGCAAGCTACTGTGTTACTCAGCCCCACACTGCCTGCCCAGTTTCAGCTGGGCAGCCTGCTTCTCACCACAGACGGTCTCTTGCAAAGTAYTATCAGGCATCTGAGCACCAGGAGACGCATCACTCTGCTCTCCTTGAATAGGTAGATTTGGACAAGTTGTAGGATGCGTCCATCCCAGTTGTCTAACTTAAGGCAAGGAAGGACCTGAAACACAGCAGTGAGAGTGTTGTGTCACCCCAGCAGCAAGGGATAAAGGGCACAGAGCAGAGCCCACCTTAGCCCCTCCTTCACTGACTGGACTCCCCTGCAGCTGCATCTCCAAGAGGCTGGGTGCTGAGACACAGCTCCACAGGGCAGCCTTGTGCCATCAGGCTCACCTCAACAAGGAAGGCCATGGAGCCACCTCCCAGCGTGCCTCCTCTCTGCGAAGCAGCCTGACAGGTATCGTGCAATCCGGTAACACAAGAACTGTGAGATCCTGAGCATTGCTCTGGCAGGGGGAAAAAAGATATTGTTGACTTTGAGAGGGCAGGCAAACCTACCTTGGGACTGACTCACAGAGGCCTCTTCCTCCAACCATACTTCTTGCAAGGAGGAAGGTGGAGCCAAAACACCAGCAGGCTCATTTCAGGAAGGAAGAGGCTGAAAAACCACCCTTTCTGCCCACAGGGCAGTCCTGTCCCCCAGGCTGTCAGTGATCCTCAATGCAACCTCCCTGTTCCCAGCAGGCTGTCCTCAGTGAGGCTGCCTGCAGACAGAGCTCCTGCTCTGTGCCATCACCACAGAGACTCTGGCACTCCTCATGGGAAGAGATGCTGGCAATTTGGGTGGTGGCTTCTCCAGTGCACCAGCCCTTCAAGAATTGTCCTTCTGCTGTACATCCCTCAGTGACAAGTCCCTCTCACCCATGATCACAGGATTATGCAGACCTGTGGAGAAATAACAGGCAGAGTGGAAGAGAATGAGGCTCCTCCACTGGCAGAAGACCCACTGTATGGTGGTGGGTGTCAGTGTTGAGGAGGTGTTCCAGCACACTCACGTTCCACTTTAGACACACAATCCTCATACTCTAGGTGACAGAGCAATGCTTTCATGGTCATCAATGCAAATTGTGTGCAGAGAAAAGCCCAAGTCATGCAGGAATCTGGCCCAGCTACAAGGGCACTGTGGAGATGAGATGACAGAATGGAGCACCTGTTGGGGTTGTTGGGGCAGGCAGTGCTTGTGCTGACATCGCTTCCAGAATGCATTGACTTCCACTGGCATGTGCTCTGTGCTGGAGAAAACTTGGAAGAGCAGGGCACAAATAGGTGGGGGAAATACAGAATCAACATCTCTGGGCCCTGGGGCAGGTGAATGATCTCCACAGTGCTCTGGTTGCTGCAGAACCCAAACAGCCAGAGACCATGCTCAGCACCAAGTCATCTGTGGTGGCAGGGTCCAGCCACAGGAAGATGAAAGGTCAGGTATTGCTCTGTGCCAGGGGAAGCAGCATGTGCCCTGGCTGCTTCTGCACCTGCTATGAACCAGATTTCTAGAACACCAATGTGAGGCACAGGATGCAGTGATGGATGGGGGACAAAGGATGGAGAAATGCCAGAAGGCAGCCCTTGAGGATGTGCTTGGGCCTGGACAGAAACTCACAGCCAGGGAAAGACATCTGAGTCGTCCTTATCAGAGGTGGATGTGCTGTGCAGTGGCCAGTCCTCCAGCACACAGAGGAGCTCTGGCAGCACCTTCTTCCACAATTCTGCTTGAGGAGATAATTGCCCTCCACATGGCCACAGCAACTCTGCAAGCCCAGAACTCTGTGTCAGTGAGGTTTTGGCCAACAACACTGTGGCCTGGCCAGCTGCAGGGTTCTCAGCTGGTCAGCAGCTCTGCCTCTGCCCTCTGCCCCTCTCCAGCAGCACCAAGCCACACTGCTACTGTGAGTAGCACACAGCCAAGTGATGGTGCCTTGAAGGACAGGGAAGGAGCACGGCAGCAGAGTCTCAGGCTGACATGCCATGACTGGGAAAACAATGGCATCAGAGGGGCCTGAAAATCTTCCTCTTTCTGCACCAACATGTGGAGCAATGGTCTATAACAGGTTGATGAGCTCTCAATCTGATGAGTCCTGATCGCTCCATGCCAGTGGGCCTCATACCTGTCACACGATGGGGCACACCGCAGGAGGGTGACCACCACATCAAGTGGCTGTGCAAGGGTCATCTCCTGCAGGGTCTTATCTAGTCTGTGCTCAGCAGACACATCCGTGATGAATGCGAGCCATTGGTAAATGTCCCTCACAATGGTCGGCACCTGGAGGAGACATGTCAAGGAACTGGAGTGCCACCAGACAGAGCCATTTCCCCAGCTTTTCCCAAGAAGTGTTTTCCTTTGCAATACACCGCACTGGACTTAAAAAGCATTGACAAGGCTATCTGGGGCTTTGCATCCATCCTTACCAGGCACTTTTCTCCCCTCCATTTCATTTCCAATAGATCTTCGAACTTCCTTTCTTGCAGGAATGTGTTAACTTGAAGCAGAGTTTCCCAGGAGGCCTATAGAGCAGTAGATACCCGGAGATTTAACCACTGCTGAGACTACAGAACCTGTATCCCTGCACGTGGACAAGGCTCAGGGTCTTTCCCTTAGTGGGAGGATGCAGCAGCTGGGAAACCAAATTCATGAGTCTGGGCAGAGTGATGGGCCAGCCCCCACCCCAGGCACCTAGCAGTGCCTGGACAGGAAAAAATAAGTATGCCAGAACTGCTGCTCTGTAGCTAAGTGGAGGAGAATGCAGTGGCCATTGGCTCCACCAGGCATCAGCACAGGAGGCAGCCAAGTCACAGCCAAATGGGACACCAGTGTTTAAGAAGTTCTAACCTCTGCCACAAACTGGTTCTTGTCATGCAAGTGGCAGAATAGTGGGAACAGGCTCTGGCGTACAATTCTCTCTAGGGGCTTTTTTCCCTCTTCCTCTACCAACTTCATCACTGCTTGAAAGAGGCGAATGGAGAGCAGCTGCACACGGCTCATATCCTAGTGAAAAGGAAGACAGCAAGAATCTCAGAACTGCTCCAGGCCCACCTGGGCATGGAACTGAAAATCCACAAGGGAACAGTTTCTTGGCAGCACCCAGCACCTGTGGTGGGGGCCATAGAGCCTTACATTGTCAACAAGTGGCCGGAGTGCCTCAACCAGCTGCAGAGCGAGGGAACTGGCAATTGGCACATCTCTGTTCAGGAGCATCTCACTGAGCACAGAGAGGGTCATCCCTCTCACCTCCCTGTCTTCATCCTTCAGCACCTCTGTGAGGCTTTCAGCCAGGGCCCACATTGTGTTGGCCTGTGTGGAACACAACGCAATGTGGTGAAGACATGAAAGACTGCATTGCCACAACCACTCCAGCAGTTCAATCCCATGCTGCTGCCTCAGAGCCCAGAAGACAAAGGCCTGTTCTGATGGAGTCTGGTAGATGAATGGCAAGTCATGAGAGTGGGAAGAAGCTGCCCATCTTCASAAGCCCATCCAAGTGCAAGCTACTGTGTTACTCAGGCCCATACTGGCTGTCTGCCTGCTTCTTACCATAGAGGGTCTCTTGCAGAGTACCATGAGGCATCTGAGCACCAGGAGACGCATCACTCTGCACTCCCTCCATAGGTAGACTGGGAAAAGCTGTAGGATGCGTTCACCCCATTGCTTTATGTTAAGGCAAGGCAGGATCTGAAACACAAATCAGTGACAGGGATACAAAGCTGATAAAACCCTATCACTGCACAGGGCTAAGTATGGACAGCAGTAAGGGCATATGCATAATCAAAGCCAGCAGAGCCAAAGGTAGTAGAGGCTGCAAAGCACCCCTGTGCTTCCACTGCCCTGCACAGGTTGCTCACTCTCTCCATCAGCTCTTGGCAGCCTCCAATATCTTGGCCTTAAAAAGGCATGATGGAAGAGGAGGAGCTGTTACTAGAATAGCACAAAGCATAGGTATCACCCCAGCAGCAAGGGATAAAGGGCACAGAGCAGAGCCCACCTTAGCCCCTCCTTCACTGACTGGACTCCCCTGCAGCTGCCATCTCCAAGAGGGGCTGGGTGCTGAGACACAGCTCCACAAGGCAGCGCTTTGGTGCATCAGGCTCACCTCAACAAGGAAGGCCATGGCAGCCACCTCCCAGCGTGCCTCCTCTCTGCGAAGCAGCCTGAAACAGGTATCGTGCAAATCCCGGTAACACAAAGAACTGTGAGATCCTGAGCATTGCTCCTGGCAGGGGGAAAAAGATATTGTTGACTTTGAGCAGGGCAGGCAAACCTCACTTGGGACTGACTCACAGAGGCCTCTTCCTCCACCACTACTTCTTGCAAGGAGGAAGGTGGAGCCAAACACCAGCAGGCTCATTTCAGGAAGGAAGAGGCTGAAAAACCACCCTTTCTGCCCACAGGGCAGTCCTGTTCCCCCAGGCTGTCAGTGACCCTCAATGCAACCTCCCTGTTCCCAGCAGGCTGTCCTCAGTGAGGCTGCCTGCAGACAGAGCTCCTGCTCTGTGCCCATCACCACAGAGACTCTGGCACTCCTCACGGGAAGAGATGCTGGCAATTTGGGTGGTGGCTTCTCCAGTGCACCAGCCCTTTCAAGAATTGTCCTTCTGCTGTAACCATCCCTCAGTGACAAGTCCCTCTCACCCATGATCACAGGATTATGCAGACACTGTGGAGAAATAACAGGCAGAGTGAAGAGAATGAGGCTCTCACCTGGCCAGAAGACCCACTGTATGGTGGTGGGTGTCAGTTGTGAGGAGTGTGTCCCAGCCACACTCACGTTCCACTTCAGACACCACATCCTCATACTGAAGCTCACAGAGCAATGCTTTCATGGTCCATCAATGCAAATCTGTGTGCAAAGAAAAGCCCAAGTCCATGCCAGGAATCCTGGCCCAGCTACAAGGGCACTGTGGAGATGAGATGACCAGAATGGAGCACCTGTTGGGGTTGTTGGGCAGGAAGTGCTTGTGCTGGCATTGACTCCAGAATGCATTGAACTTCCAACTGGCATGTGCTCTTGTGGCTGGAGAAAACTTGGAAGAGCAGGGACACAAAATACATGGGGGAAATACAGAATCAACATCTCTGGGCACTCGGGCAGGTGAATGATCTCCACAGTGCTTCTGGTTGCCCTGCAAAACCCAAACAAGCCAGTAAAGACCATGCTCAGCACCAGTCATTCTGTGTGGCAGGGTCCAGCCACAGGAAGATTGAAGGTCAGGTATTGTTCTGTGCCAGGGGGAGCAGCAATGTGCCCTGGCTGCCTCTGCACCTGCTATGAACCAGATTTCTAGAACACCATGTGAGGCAACAGAAATGCAGTGATGGATGGGGGACAAAGGATGGAGAAATGCCAGAAAGGCAAGCCTTGAGGATGTGCTTGGGCCTAGACCAGAAACTCACAGCCAGAGGAAAGACATCTGAGTTGTCCTTAATCAGAGGTGGATGTGCTGTGCAGTGGCCAGTCCTCCAGCACACAGAGGAGCTCTGGCAGCAACTTCTCTGCAGTTTTACGTGAGGAGACAATTGCCCTCCACATGGCCACAGCAACTCTGCAAGCCCAGAACTCCGTGTCAGTGAGGTTTTGGCCACAACACTGTGGCCTGGCCAGCTGCAGGGTTCTCACTGGTCAGCAGCTCTGCCTCTGCCCTCTGTCCCTCTCCAGCAGCACCAAGCCACACTGCTACTGTGAGTAGCACACAGCCAAGTGATGGTGCCTTGAAGGACAGGGAAGGAGCACGGCAGCAGAGTCTCAGGCTGACATGCCATGACTGGAAAACAATGGCAATCAGAGGGGCCTGAAAATCTTCCTCTTTCTGCACCACATGTGGAAGCAATGTCTACAGGTTGATGAGCTCTCAATCTGGATGAATCCTTGATCGCTCCATGCCAGTGGGCCTCATACCTGTCACACGATGGGGCACACCGCAGGAGGGTGACCACCACATCATGTGGCTGTGCAAGGGTCATCTCCTGCAGGGTCTCATCCAGACTGTAGTCAACAGATACATCCGTGATGAATGCGAGCCTTTGGTAAATGTCCCTCACAATGGTCGGCACCTGGAGGAGACATGGCAGGGAACTGGAGTGCCACCAGACAGAGCCATTTCCCCAGCTTGCCCCCAAGTAGTGCTTCCTTTTCTAGCACACTATGCTGGCCTAAAAGTCTGTTGGATGCCCAGCAGACCCAGCTTGACAATGTACGCGTTTGCTCGTTGGCCCACTCCTTGCCATAGACAACTTACTTTCTTCAGTCTGGAGGTGCTACTTCCCATGATTACATCCAGCATGGCAGAGTCCTCTGTTTTATGGGAGTCACCATTTGGTATGTCCTCAGAGGCCATGCTAGTATTGTCTTCAGGATCAGTAAGCTTATGGTAGTTTAAAAATATCTTAAGGTGGGAAAAAGAGGGATGTCAAATCTAGTGCTCTGCAGCAGTGCTTGGCTGTGCTGCAACAGCAGGTCCAGCCCAGGCAGTGAAGTCTGCAAGTACCTGTGCATTTCTGTGGAAGTGTTGAGGGGTGTGATTCTTCTTTTCTGGCAGTTTCTCAACTGGATTTGGCAAAAAGCAAGCACAGTCAGCGCTGAGGGACTGCAGGAGAGGCTGGAGAACACAGCTGAGCCCTGCACTCCCCAGCAAGGGCCAGCTCTCAGACAACAGCTTGTGGAGACACCAATCCCTGTCTCTCTGGCTGCAGCCTGGAGCTGAGGGTGCCCAGTGGATGGAGCAGGGCTACTGGGGGAATCAGCTGCATTCCCATTTCCCCTTCTTCCCTGGGGATGTCCACAGTGCATGGGACAGCCCAGCTCAGCCACTTACCTGCCTGCAGCAGCTGGACTCTCTCCACTTCTTGAGGCTGCTGTGCTGGAGCAGCCCCAGGGCTTTTATCATCATCCTCATCCTCCTCTCCCTCCTCCCCTTCCCTCCCATTCACCAAGGTCAATCTGAGCATGCTTGGGGTTCTCTCCGTTTGATCCTGCTGGAGCTTGGACATTGAGTGCTTCAGCCACAGGGATGGGAGATGTCCTGGAAAAGAAGACAGGGGTCAGCAAGACATGAGGTGGCTGTGCAGGGCCTCCTTGCAGCCCTGCTCTGTTCCTTCCTGTCCTCTTGTGTCCTCCGGTGTTATATGGGTGGATGCTTTGATGCCAGAGACGGGTCACAAAGTGCCAATATGGTGGTGGGTCACAAAGGGGCCCATGAGACATAACATCCACTTGGCAGTGCCTACGTCACAGTGGGTCACACAGGGGTCCAAGGCATGTGCCATCCAACCGTAAGTTCCCATATCATGGTGGGTGGTTGCCATGAGCATATGTTTGTTGATGGAGAGATAATGTTCACACAGCAGAAGTCAGAACTATGGGCATGTGTTGCTTTGAGGATGTCTCCACCAATGTTCTTTACCTAGATTTTCTGTCTGATCCTTTCTCAAGCCCGTGTGTCTTCATCCTCTATGGTTCTCATGTTTGTCCCAGTGGGTCAGACTGCAACCTCCTAGGCCTCTCATCCTACAGTCTAAAGAGAGAGGGAAAYAAAACACACCGTATCAAAGCCACCTCGTTTGTACACAATAAAATCACAGTACAAGCGCAACCCAGAAGACCTTTACTTCAGCAAGGTATCAACACTGGTGACAATGCCAAGAGTGTGGATAGGGGTGCCTCTGCCACACTCTACCCCAGAACCACAGTCATGATCTGTTGAATCCCAAGACACAGAGAAGGATGCTGAGGCAGTGATACCTTGGGAAGAACCACCCCTTTAAGTTAGGGTGACACAAAGAGTTGCTCACCCATGGTTCTGGCTGTTGTATGTTAATAACCCAAGCTATCCTTTCTCATCCCTTAGGAAAGGGATGACAGTTCTAGAATGTTCCTCAGTTCTAGAATGTTCCTCGCTCCTGCCTTCCCTATTGGTCCCCATTCCTCCCCTGAATCCCAACTGGTTGCTACCCTATAACCCCACCACTGTACTGCCCCTATTCTCTTTACCCCCTGGCCCTCAGATCTGATGCTCCACCWCCCTTGTCCCATATATAATCCTGGACCCTTCTTTGTTCTTTGCTCTTTTTCCCTGGTCCCCTTCAGTGTGCTGATAATAAAGGCCACTGGAATACCATACAAAGAGCCCCTCCTGTGCTTCTTCGTTGACTCTCAGATAACAATGTGTGGTGCAAGCATCTGGTGCACGCTGAGCTAACCCCTTCTCGTAGAGGATGCTGTCGGGAAGGTGGTGACTTCAGCAGCTCCTGCCACATCACTGCAATGATCTGACCAGTGTCTTTGAATGGGTGGTGCCTCCAAAGTTCATAGTAGCTGCAATGTTACCAAGTTGCAATGCCTACTATAGATGACCATTCTTCAAGCACCATTAGCAATGAACAATCAATCGACAATAAGAACAATAAGCATGCATTAATAACCAACATCATAGGAACAATTAACAGTAGCACTGGTACCCATCGCAGACCCCATCCCTACCCCTTCAGCTCTGAGCTCCTTCCCCAGTGGTCCCTCCACCTCCAGTTCCCACAACACCAGGACTTGAAGACATAATGACGGCGACCGGAAGGAGGCAATATTGGCCTCCACTGCCACCAACCAGAGGGCAGATTCCAGTCCCCCAAAAAGGGCCCACACAATCATTAAGCGCTCTCCATCCTCTTTGGAGGATGAGATCAACAATTCCTCAGATCCTGAGTCTGAGCATCGCTGGGCCCAGACACAGAGGGAAGCCACTCAGGAGAGTGACTCAGAGCTGGCCAAAAAGATCCTGGCCTTCCCCGTAATTTGCAAATGCAGGAGGAGTGTGACTGTCATCAATACCTGGGAGCCAGTCCCCTACAGGGAGTTAAAAGAACTTTGTAAGGTRGCAAAAGAGCATGGTGGAGGGTCCCACTTTTTCAAAAACCTGCTAGAGGCTACCTTCTGCATGCATGTTCTAGTTCCACATCACATTAAAAATATTATGAACTGCCTTCTCTACCCTGCCGAACACATGTTATGGGAGAGGCACTGGAAAAAACATCTAAAATCATTATCTGACAAATATGCCAAAGATGCCAACAAGCAAAATTTGTCAGTGGAACAGATTGCCAGAGAGGGTGACTTCCAAAAACCCCTAGACCAAGCAAAGTACCTTCCTGAAGATGCTCTAGCTGTCAGAGCTACAGCAGCAAAGACCACTCTGTTCTTCACACCTGATGATAGTGCTCCCACCCAAAGTTTTGCCAATATAAAACAAGGGGCAACAGAAACCTTTGTAAAGTTTATTGACTGATTGAAGACCACATTCAAAAAACAGATTGAGAGCCTGGACACTCAGAAAGAAATTTTAGTAAAAATGGCTGTGGCCAACACAAATCATGAGTTTGCAGGTCAATTTTGAGAGCTCTCCCCCTGGACACAGAACCAACCATTGACCCGATGGTTGAGGTATGCACCAGAAAACATAGTTGGCCAAGCAGTGGCAAAAAGAATTGCAGAGGGAGTCTTGGAGCTTCCGCCATCATATCATCCAGAAAAAACACAGTATGTTTCAGGTGTGGGGAGCTTGGACATGTTTTTATAGACTGCCCTGAAAAGCCCTCTCTCCAGGACCGTCAACCAGATCATTGGTGGCCCCAAAGACAGCCTAGGTTCCAGCCACATTTGGGAAATTCCCAGCAGAGAGCAGGACAGCCCCATGGTCTGACACCAAATCAAATGCTGCATCGCTCTGTCCCACCTGCGAGGTCCACTGTTCCGCCCGCAAGGTACACTGCGGACCATCAGGAGCGGGGAAATGGACCTCAAGTGACACCATCCCCATGGGGTATCCCTGAACACATTGCCAAGACCCAACACACGGAGCGATACAGGTGGGAACCTGTCGCCAGCTGGTAACCTCCCTATCAATCAACTTCACTGATGAATGCATACACCGCATTCCTACCAGGAAGTCTGGGCCATCTGATGGGTCATTCCAGCATTTTAATTATCAGAGGCACTACCATGGGCCTGAACAAATTTACATTATTCCCGAAGTCCAGACTGTTGGCCCAGGAAAAGAGATTTTTGTACAGATTTGGTGTATTGACCCTCCTTTTTATCTCTCAAAAGAGACACCAATTGCATAGGCTTTCCTCCTGCCAAGAGAAAACCCAGAATAAGTTCCCCCTCAACCCGACCATCATGTGGATGCAGACTGTGGGTACTAGCAAACCCATCATTGAGTGTGGGCTATTTTGTAAGGGGGAGGAGGTCCACCGCCCACGGATGCTGAACACCAGAGCAGATGTCACCATCATCACTCACTCTCAGTCGCCAGCAAACTGGGAACTACAACCAGGCAGGGATGATCTCAGGGATTGGAGACGTGGCTGTGTTGATGWGAAGCAAGATAAACATCACAGTTGAAGGTACCGATGGCAAAATTGGTATGGTTTTATGTTTTTCRCTGGGAGCCATTTGGGGCCAGATGGTGTGGACAAACAGGCACACTCCCTCCCCTAGGTAATCAAAGGGAAAGGCCCTGATATTTGTTGTGTTTCTGGGTCCTTGATGTTATGTTTGCCCAATTATCCCATCATAAAAACAACCAAACAATATTAGAGGTAACAGCAATTTAATTGAATATTTTAGAAAATATATAAAATTGGATACACTTGAAATATTGACAATATAATTTGATTAAAATAAGGGATAATTTGGTTCTAATAATAGCGCATAAGCAAAAGATAACTGTGGGGTATGGAGTGCAGAGTTCTTGGACCCCTTGCCATCTCAYGTACGAGCTTGCCAAGTGAAGATTCTCCCCTTATATGCCATGTGTCAATGCCATCTCCTTCCATTTTCGATTCATCACACTTCTACCTCCGCCCTCATTACCATCTTTACCGTGCATGCTCCACCACTCATTTTGTTGGTCACACAAGTCTTTAGGGGTCATTTTTGATGAAGGCCTCTCCTCTTCCTTGATGTCCTTTAATTCACCTTTGGGTTACACATGCGCACCAAGCCAGTACAATGTAAGCCAAAACTAACATATTACTACATTTAAGCATCAAAGCAATAAATCTCTTATAGCTGGCATTTTCCTGGGACCCAACCAGATTTTCCCTTCTTTCTGTTAATTTTTAGTAACTTTTATCTCTTGTTTTTTTTCCCATCCTTGAACATCTGCAGGAAAGGGTGGGGGGGGTGGAGCCCCTCCTCTCCCTTTTTTCCTTGGCATTACAACTTTTAACTGTTGTATTATTATTTCCAAATATTAATTACTGTATCAATATTGATTACTGTTTYAATTTTGTCAGCACAAATCATACCTATTTACCGCATTGATGAGCAGTGGCGGGGGGTTTGGCTCTGAGGCTGAACAATTTAGGAAATTAATAACCTACAGAGCCTTACAGAGCCTCTCAAGAGAAGGCATAGTCTCTGTTCTTCCCTGCTGCCACCATCTGCCCATTTGTGGTGAGGGCGGCTATTACACTCTCACCCTCACAATTGGGCAGGAACCTATTGTCCCAATGGGGAGCCTCTCTCTGTCTCACCCAGGGATTTTTAATTGGGGCCACTGTAGAGTGCGCACCCATCATCCCTCAACTCATGTGGAAACAAACCATCCACTGTGGGTTGACCAGTGGGCCCCTTCCAACACAAAACTGCGTGTGCTAAAGGCCCTCATGGAGGAGCAGCTCACCAAGGGCTACATCACAGAGACCACCAGCCCTTGGAACTRCCCTGTCTTTGTCCTCAAAAAAACAGGCAAGGACAGGTGGAGGCTCCTCCAYGACCTTCGCAAAACCATACCTTGGCTCTGCAAGTACTGCTTCTGCWGCAAATAACTCAGATCCTTCCAAGACCCTTACAGAGACACCTGAGAATCAGAGAACGACGGCCTGGAAACAGAGACAACATCAAACACCCATGCACCAAAGACCAAGCCATCCCATCACCAGGTCACAGACAGGACAAGTCCCCGAACAACCCCCTGCATTGTTGGTTTAGTCTGAGTTGCACCCTCCCACCTAGCTGTCAATCTTACACTAAGTCTTGCCACTTGCTGTAGAATGTTCCCTGCCCCTCCTCTACTTGACTGTCTATCTCCCCTTGTACCTGCCCCCGCCTCAGGAAATCCCCTTGGAAATCCCCTAATATTGGAAGCCCTATTGGTTTCTTTAAACTGTTCCCCTCCCCCCGTGTTACCCCATTGGTYTGAGTGTTTTAAACCCCACCTTGTTGCTGCTCCCCAATCCTTTCCCTAATGGCTGGAAATATGTACCCTCCCCTGAGACCTCCCCTGTATGAGAATCCCTGCACACTTGGTGTCCCTGGACCCTCCTTAGAATAAACCTCCTTGGAACCTATACAAAAGACCTCTCCCTCATTCTTGCCCCTGCCTTCAATGCTGAACCATCAAGCTTAAGTCCTACAGCTGTATCCTAGACTCTGCTGCTTTCTGGGAACAGCCYACTCTTGGCCTAGTGCCAGGAGCTGGCTCGGGAAAATCTGGCACCACATCAACGGCTGCTACACAAAGTTCCTTCTCTGACTCCCTTCTCCTGAACTCCTCCCACCCCTAGAATCCTCAATATTTACTTACCTGTACACCCTCATTCCTACCCKGAAACTCTCACTTACCTGTATTCCCCACTGTGTTGGGGACACAAACAGGACGGGACTGCTGGTTCCTTGATCTTTTATTGCAGTATCAGCTTCATTACCTGATTGACACAGTAGGAAGATGGCAAAAGCAGCAGCCAAAGATTTCTTTGTTACAGGACATTTTAAAAACTTTCTAGCCCACAGTATATTACTATATGTACAGTCAGCAGCAGCCAAAGATATCTTTGTTACAGGACATTTTAAAAACTTTCTAGCCCACAGTATATTGCTAAAGCTTACAGACAGTTGTTCTAGCCAATTACTAAAAGTTTACGTACACCCACTTCACACAATGCTTGCTTGTCTTCTCTCTACACCCCTATTAAGCTAAAAACCTTCTACTATCTTGCTAAGCATATTTTCTTATTGCTGTYTTAAAGTCTATCTTAGCCAAGCCTAAAACTCAACGTATTGTTTAATGGCCTTGCTTCCTATGCCGTTGTAACTTTTTCTACCWTAAGAGTTTGCAGCTGCAGCTAGTTCTGAGTTTTCTGTTTCTAAGGCCTGCTTTCCCAGCTTTCTAAAAATTTTCTTACCTTTACAATTTCCCACACCCACAGCTCCTACAACCTTCCCAAACTTCCCATATTCCGCCTCAATGCTGCTTCTGCCAGCAACTAACCGAGCATCCCCACTACACAGAATAGTTCTGCTGGCAACATCTACCTCAATAACATTCCCCCAAATCCCTTTCTTCGTCCACTTTTCACAGTTATTTTTAAAAGAGGAAATAAAGAGGGAGGAGGCAGGAAAAAGGAATGACTTCCCTAAAACTAATAACCTCCCAATTAAAACCCCCAACAGAAACACCCTTAACATCACCCTACCACCAAGATGGCTGGCAATACCCATGCCAGCAGGGTCCTTCTGACTGTCCTGGTCTCCTGGATGTCCATGAGAACACCAGCGGTGGATACGTGGTTAATAGCACAGCCCAAAGAAAACATCTGGGTTACCCTCGCCAAGACTCTGCCAAGACAACATGTGCCTGTCCATGGGCAGTGCCAGCAATCCACTGGCCTCRTGCCTGTTAAGGATTCTGCTAAAGCCCAAAGAATACCCCTTCACAGGGAAGGAACTCAACCTGGTAAACACTTGCGATGAGTGGATGAGGATCTTGCCCCATGCAGGGGTTCCCAGAGGAACCCCAGGAATTGGAACTTTTGGGGTCCTCCAAGGCCACTTATTGTGTTAAGTTTTATTACAGGCCCTTGAGTAAACAAACCATGGTCTGCATCAGAATATCAAATGCCTAAAGGATGTCTAACCTACCAACAAAATTACAATTCAATTAATTGGTGCAATTACACCAGCAACACACTATCCGTGTCCTCTCGCCTTCCCCGAGTTCTTCCCCAGGATGTGTTCTTGATCTGTAGAGACAGGGTGTGGCCAGGAATCCTCTCTCATCTACAGGGAGGTCCTTGCACCCTTGGCCAGCTTACTATCCTTACCCCAAACTCAACAAAAATTCACGATTCATAAAAGAAAAATTAACTGGCCTGCCAAAAAAGAGAACTTGTACAATTTGATGAAAATTATAACAGCAGAATTGTTGACTAACATCATAAGAAGGATAATGATGTCCCTTTTTCTACCACAGGTTGCCACYGCAAAGGCTCTCAGTGAGCTTTCTCACCTGGAGTGTTAGCTTGGTAAGCAGGCCAACCTAACATCTGCAGTGCTAAATGATCTCCTGTCAGACAAAGAGACCACCAGGTATGCCACCCTTCAAAACTGAGCAGTCATTGATTTTCCACTGCTGGCCTATGGACATGGCTGCCAGGAGTTCAACAGGCTGTCCTGCTTTAACCTGTCTTCTCACAGCAAAAGCATCCAGCCTGCATCCAGAAGATCCAGGACCTGCTAAAAAAAGTCAAGAAAAAGACCCAAAATGGTCTGAGGACCTCTTTGGACTCTGGGGACTTAAGAGATGGGTTGCCTCCCTTCTGAAAAATATTCTTTGGATCGTTTTGGTTGTTTGTTTTGGTTTGGTTTGGTTTGGTTTTTTTTGTGCATGTTTGGTTGTTTTAAGGTTTTGCTTGTAAAGTCTCAGGGGAAAGCCTTTTTGCTAAGTAAAGAAGGGGGAGTTGTGAGGGCTGGAGAACTGGCCAGGGAAAGGCCTGCCACGCTCCCCTGGAGAGCYGAACCCTAAGCCACAACCCCTTTGGCTGTCAAAAGTAGAAAGATCACACCAGAATCCTTTACGGTATTATGTTAATCCCTTGTACCCCTTTGGCCCATCCCCTTTTCTCTGCCCCTGTGCCCTCTTCCCATTGGTTCCCAAGTTTTGTCCCACTCTTCGCTTTCCCCATATGAACTCCTGTCTCCCCTGCCTTCCCAGAGCTCTTGTTCCTGGCCTCCTTCACAGAGTGCCCTGCTCTTAATAAAGGTTAGTTCTCTGTGGAATGCCATTCAAGCTCCCATCTCTCCTTCCTCCACGTGGCCTGAAGCTAGCCAGAAGACAAAGAACTAGAATCTCTGGCAAAGGTGAGGATGTGCCTGTGCCCCCTGGACGTCCTTGTAAGGACACTTCTTTGGGAAGGTTGCAGCACTCCTACCACCACTCATCCACTGCGGCACCCATCCCAGGATAGGGGACAAGGGGATTGGGAATAGGACAGAAACATTCATCCTCTGGAGGTGACTCCTGTCAAGCATGAGGAAAAGTTGTTCTCTCAAGGATGATCTAATAGTACACACAAGCAGATGGAATGCCACAGACAAAGGTACCTGGTGCCTGAGAAAATTAGCTGTGCTGGAGGTAATCTATAAGGATTCAAATAACAAGCAACCCCATCTAGATCCATATGATGTCCACTGTACAAAACTGTCATGGTTTAGGAATGGTACTTCCCAGTTCAGTGTTCATATTGAGGCCCTAAACTACAATGCTACTCGGTCCCTTCCTGTCCCCCTTCCCATCCCTTTGTGGGTGGGTGAGGAGAAGAATTGAAGGCACAAAAGATAAATATCACTTGTTGAGATATGACCAATTTACTGGAAACAGCAATGAGATGAAGAAACAAATGGTAACAGCAACAATATTCATAACAAAAGTGTATTAAAGAGAGATTGATTCACAGGCAAAATGCTCATCACAGAGCAATGGCTACAACACCTCAACTGCTTTCTCTAGTTTGGAACAAGCACCACACACACTTGACTGAAAGGAACCCCTTCTCTTCGGAAGAGACCCCTTTCCCCTAGCCCTAGAAAATGATGTGAGGCGGTACAGAGTCACAGAGTCTCAGTTGGTGAGTTGTTGCCAACACTGCACTGCTGTTGTAGCATCAGTACCTGTTGTTCTTTGACCTTCAGCAGCCTCATAGCAGAAGGGTCTTCTGAGAGGCTAGGCAAGGTAGTCAACTGTCTAAGTTCTTCTGTCTCCATAGCAGCTATTCTAAAAATCTCAATGATGTGCTTTTCGGTCTTCAAAATATCCGCTTCTGATCTAATCTATGCCAAGACTGCACAGGGCCTCTGGGCCAATCACAATGGGGTTGTTTTGCTACTCATTCCCCATCAAGCTCACTTCAGCTTTCAGTACAGTCCACTGTTACAATTCCCCTGTCGCCTCCAAAAGAGAGAAAGATTGTGAGAGCAGTCTGCAGCCACGGGGTGGAGGTCCGCCGGCTAGCAACACCCTTGGTGGCTGGAGGGCACGCACGAGGATGGCTGCCCCCTGATCTCTGCTGAGATTGTCCCGGGTGGCAGTGATTGCAGCGGCGTGKGTGACACTGCAGAGGCTCAGCACGAGGAGCCCAAAGTGAAGGAAGCAGGGAAAGGACACTTGCTTGAGTCTCCAAGGAAACTTTATTTCCTGAAGTGGGTCAGGAGCAAATGCCAAAAAAGAGGGGGTCCAGCGAGCTTTTTAAAAGAGAGGAGGGTACGAGGGGTAGATACAACTCTTAACCAAGGGGGGGGATCTTAGGGGAGGATAACATTGTTGCGGTGCGTGTTGAATGTTATTAGTAATGTAGTCGTTTCATATTCTCGTTTTAAAGATATATTTTACCTCAGAATCCTACCCCCTCCCCCAATCTGCCTGTTACCGGTCCCCATAGCAACTCCTGCCTTTTTGTTACCATTTGGTTGTCAGTTTAGTAGTCCCCTCCTTGTTTTTCTCATTATCTTGGTTTCCCCTCCCCTGTTTCCTTGGCGACCCTCCTGCCTGTCATCCTCTGCCCACTCCCCAACCCTAGAAGCTTCTACCCTGGGCAGAGGGTGATTGGTGCTGATCCAGTAACCCCTCCTTTGTATGTCCCTCATTGGCTTGTATCGCATGCTTGTCTTTACATTTTGTATTCTGATTGGTTCGTGGTGACATGTCCCTCCCTCGGGGGAGAGTTTAACTGCTTGCTCCCGGGGGCGGGTCYTTCCTTGGCAGTCCCCTGCAGCTTCCTACCCTGCCTGTACACCTTTCTCCTCATAATAAACCCGTCCCTGCTGCACCGGATTGCTGCCTCCTTTGCTCCTTCCCGCTACCTTCGCGACATCCACGCTGCCGAAGCCYGCTTTGCTGGAGAAGCCTTGCCACCTTTGGACGTGCGCAGGTCTCTGATTTAACCCGGCTGTGGCGCGCAATCTGTGGAGCGTGCCGGGCTCTCATTCACGCGCGGCCGCATAACATTACATAACAACCAATATGGAACGCTCAGGGGAAGGAAGAAGCTGTCGGGATCTTTAGCTTGTCAAAGYGACCCCGAGAAAAGTTAGAAAGTCTCTTTTCCCAGCCTGGCGCTCAAAGGAGTCAGAGCTCTTCAGTTCTTGGTCTCAAGGTTGTTAATTGTATCTTATCTATAAAATTTTTTCTCCTGTCCTGCCGAGGTCTGCTCAGCAAGACAGTCCAGGCATTCTGCTTGCCCCTGGGGCGGTGTTATGTCTTTATACTAAAAACTACATGTATACAATATTTACAATTACTTTCCAATACCTATCACCTATGTTAGACAGTGAGCTGCTACTCTAAACCAATCTGTAAGTGCCAACATCACAGCAGAAGATGGAGGCCAAGAAGAAGAAGTAGGAAGGCTGGACATGCCTAGATCCCTCCATCTTGCCCCCCTGAATCCCCATTCTAAAACCCCAAAATCTACTTTTTCACCTTGTGATAAATTCATTATCATTCTACTTAATTTGCCATGGCTTGCAGATCTTCATCTAAGGTTGGTAACTTGCTCCATGGGTCATAATCAAAACCACAGGCATTTTGGGCTCTGTGCCAGGGTCTCTGAGACCCCTGGCAGGGGTCTTGGGTGCTCAGGACAGCCAGAGGGATGTCCTGGGTCCTGACAAGAAGCCTCTTAAACCAATTAATCATCAAAGCAGGGCTGACAGGAAACATTCTGGAACACAAGGGTAGTGGTAACAGTAATTGACAGGAGTGAGGGGCAGGGTGACCGGGATTGGCAGGGGCATATAAGGGAATGAGGAGAGGAGCAGTGAGGGACAGACAAGTGGTGAGAAAACTTTGAGATAAACTACTTAGGCCTGAACCATTGGAGGGAATAGAACAGGGTACATGGGAGAAACCAYTGTGACTAACTAATATAGAAACTCTTTTATATTAAAACTGCAGCCAAACATCAAACTACCACAAAAGATTATGCCTCTACTCATTTTGATGGCATCAGGGTTACATTGTGTGCTGCTGTCAACTAAAGTCTCCTATTCTTGTGGTTCTGATGTGCCACGCTACCAGACCGACATAGTCCAATAAATCTGATCATGCCTTTCCTCCACCTGGCAGGAGGCTGGGCCTCTCTAATCCTGCTCATGGTCATTGCTCATTCCCTAAAAGTATGACCTGGGGTATTCCTTCAAGAGCATTGGGCATAACATCCCTTATATTCTGCCTTGGGGCTTGCCCACAGAAAACAAACAGCAGTTATCTTCCAAGAACTTCCTGAGGTAGTCATTCCCCCTCTCAACTCATGTACTCTTGCTGCTAGGGAAGAGGTGAGTTTTCCATCCCACCTCCTCATGTGTTCTCCATGTTCATGCAGGTAAAACCACAGGTTACCTCATGGAGTGTACCTTTTCTTCCTGTCCGAGGGGTGCCTACTCCTAATAGCAGACAYTCTGGTCTGTGTTGCTGGGGCAAGGAAAATTTCCTTTCCATCTCCTCTACATTTTGGGTGGCCCTCTTTAGTTTCCTTTTCTAAATACTGGAAATCCTTGGTCACTCTTTCCATGGGTGAAATGTAGGCCCATAAAAGGGTGGAAATGTTTTCTTCATATGTCCAGAATCTGCCAACCAAAATGCCCACTTTTTCTTTTCCCTCCTTCCATGCCACGACTGAAACCTTCTGGTCCTTGACGGATGGTTGACCAGTGGTTTCAGCGGTTCACCAGTGGTTTCCTTGAGAATCGGCTCTGGTGATTTTACAGARAAAGACTGCTTTGATCTGGAAATGGAACTGTCATAAAGCAAAAACAACAAACCAGACGATGTGCACAGTACAGAGAATGAATCAGAAAAAAGCCTGGGTCCAGGGTCTAGCAGGGATATTTATATAATTATGTCTGGGAAGGGGTTAAGGCAGGAGCTGAGGGAAGGAACGATTAAAAATATTACAATTTTTGCAGCAAAAAGTAATCAATGGTAAAAAGGAGACCTCAGAACTTTCTAGTAACAATCTGCATAACTGAACAAGAGGATCATGGGCAGGAGCTCCTCCTCACCCTAACTGGAGGGTTTCCCACAGCCTTAAGCCACCATCTTCTTCTTCTTCTTCTTTTAAACCAACCCCAATACACCATTCCCTATGACCTGGCATACAACTCTAGTGCACTCCGTATGAAACTCTGCCATGTGTTTTGTGTACACTGCATGCTGTCTGAGTTATTAGGGAACTGCTTGTTATATGAAAGGATTATCTCCAGCACATCTGATAATCTCAGGTACTAGATACCTTGCTCCAATGTGTTTAACTTGGTGTCTTGGTGTACTGCAAGGCCTTCTTGCAAAAGTGTCTTTCCCTCACACTTGAGAAGAGTTACCTCTGGAGGCTCAGAGTTTCTCGTCTTTTCCCAAGCCCCACACTGGAAGCAGGAAATATGGTGGTTTAAAGCCCAGCTGGGAAATTAAGCTCACTCAAACTGTTCTCTTTCCCTGACCCCTTCTGATAACACAGGAATCCTAGGAAAGATTATAATCTGGAATAACAAGTTACTGAAAATCACAATAACCACAACTATATTAATAACAAAGAGAGCACCAGAGAAAGAGGGTGCTTTATCCCAAAAGAGAGCGTTCACTACCAAACATCCCCCCAGGCAGTACTCAGTGTGGTCTCCAACAAGGGCAATATGTCAAAAAGAGAGCTTTCACCATTTAACATTCTCCCCTGTTGTGGTGTGTCACTTTGTTTTGTTTTTAATTGTTCAATGTATGAATTCTAGTTTAATGTAAATTCCCAGTTGGTTTGGTCCACCCCCCTATTGTAATTCAAAATGGTTCTGCCTAGGGCTCCCCTTCCCACTCTTGCAGCTGTCTGTTACGTGCCAATCAGTTGTCCCCACCCCTTCCACTACAGTTCTCCCGCCACGGTAGTATCCACTTTTATGTCAATCCCTTGTCCCCTCCTTGACCTCTGAGTTATTATCCAATCCCTTGTTAAGTTTGTTAAGTCAGTCATCAGGTGCTCCCCTCCCAGTCTCCTGCCCGTCATTCTCTGTCCTGGCCCCTTCCCTGGGAGCTTCTACCCAGGACAGGGGTTTATTGGGCCAGGAGCTGGGACCCCTTCCCTCTAGGATCCTCGTTGGTGGTTGTATCCTGCCTATTATTCTGTCCTGTAATCTGATTTGTCCCCCAAGGGACATCCCTTGCCCTTTATAATCCCATTGCACCCTCAGTTCCTTGCAGTTGCTCCCTGATTTTGTTGGTTAATAAAACTGACCGTTTGGCCACGGACCTTCTGCCTGCCTCCTTGAGCCTGTTGGCGTCGTGGCGGTCTCTCATCTCCTGCTTAGGGTGCAGCTATTCCACCGTCTGATGTGGATAGACACCCTAGGTGACAAGCCCGGCGAGCCAGTCTCCAGACCGGAGCCGACAGTCGAGCCCACAGATTGTCACCCCCTGGACTGCTGGTGTGTGCTGCCACTAGCCAGGGTTTTGGGAAGCACTCCAGCACTCCCCTCCATAGACTGAAAATAATGGAAAGCCACAATGAGGAATCGTGCTGCTGAAATGCCAACTCTGTGGCACCTGGCAGTACTCAGGCCCCAGTGGAGCTCTCCGGCCCAGTTACGTAGTCCCAGYGCAGGGTGAAATAAGTAGGGCAGCAGATTTTTCTCCTTTTTAATACCTTTATTAAGGTCAGCTTGGGTGGTGGCCTGACAGGTCGTGCGCACACCGCCGCTGCTCCCAGGAGTGGCATGGAGGAGGAGGTGTGGAGCTTTGTCTGCTGGTGCGCAGGCAGAGCTGGGGCTTCCATCCTCGCGAGAGCACCAGGAGATTCGATTTTACATTTGAAGTCTTCTTTCTAGCTGACATCTCTGGGTTAGGGTGAGAGGTTATAAAAGGTCTTAGCAGACACTGGATTCAGTTGCTTACCCTTAGACGTCACTTAAGATTGTTTAATTCTGTGGTGGCTCATTGTTTTAGACATTTTTTTTGCTGGACTTGGCAAAGTGTTTCTACATTCACATACAAGCTCTGACGTCACTTCCTCCTCACAGTCTCAGGTGCCATTTTCCAGGAAGCAGCAGGGGTGATACCTGACAAAGGGGGATTTCTAACAATTAAACTATTAACAACAGGTAATTACAATATTAATTAAAAAATAAAACTATTAACAACAGGTAATTAAAACATGAAAGTATTAAAAAAAGTAATTAAAGCTCTAACTTAGTAGCAATTGGTTTAACTTTTTAACTCTGTAACTTTTAAAAATGGACAACTTTTTTACTCCTAACACAGGGCATCTCTCTCCAGTAAGGCAGCAGCGGTGGCAGTGAAGCAGTGGAACTGTCCCAGATCGTCTTCTCCAGAGCCAGGCAAAACCAGCACCCTTTGTCCTTTCAGCTTTGGTGTGTTCTTCTTCCTAGGACTGGTGTCTTCCTGCTGAAATCATGCCTCCAGTGATGATGTAGATGGTGTGGAATTAAAGACAGAAATTCCACCCTCATTTTTCTCTATATCCAGGTCACCTGTGCTCAAAATCGTATGTCTCAGGTGCAGTGTAAAGCATTTAGATTTTATGTAAACCATCCTATCAGTATTTCCATCTTTTTGGTGTCCTTTTGGAGTGGAGAAGGAGTTATTATTTTTTCCCTGAAGTGAAGAAAATATTGAATGATCTTTGGTTTCCTATCTCTTTCACATTTTTCTTTTATTAAGGGAGGATCTTGCTGTGATCTTTGAATCTTCAGGGTCTCAGCCTGTGAAGGAATGCCATTTAGTAATTCAGATYATAAGGGCCATCAGGTTCAAAGCCCATGTAAGGACTGAAGTTTCTTTGTCTGTCTGGAAAAAGAACAAGGCCTGGAGTTCATTTGCTAAGGTAAGAATATCTCTGTTGAGTGATTGAAGTTCTCATGGATGGCATTAGCAGTGCTAGTGCTGTGACTTTATGGGGGCACTTGTTCATTTTCTTGACCTGCAAGATCTGGCCGGTTATTGGAAATATCCTCATTTTGCTGTGGATTGAAGTAATTTGCAAGAAAGGATTCTATTGTTTTTCCTCTGTGTCACACCATGAGTTTTCTGTAGGCTCTTGGCAACAACTCTGTCAACTTTGAGGTGCTGCGGCCTTGAAGGGATAAAATGAGGGGTATGGCACAAGCAGAATTTTCTGCTTGATTTTGCAGATCCTGCCAGGAGTTCAGAATAATGAACATTTGACAGTTGGTTTCCACAGTAGTAAATGCACAGGCAAATAAAGACCTTGGATACTAGGAGCTCTTTGCTTCAGTTGGTTTGGTTGTGGTTTTCTCTTTTAAAATTTTGAAAAATTAGAAGAATTCCTAGTTTTTAAAGGGCAGGCCTCAAATTCTGTGGTTTGAATCTGCTTTTCAGGCTATATATATGTCATAGTCCCTGATAGAAGTACAATTGCTTTGTGTGAAACACACACAATGACTGATCTTTATCCTGTGTTCCCTTTACTTCTTCAACCTCCATCTGCTGGCAGATGTGCTTTTCAAGCAGGGGTGATTGGCTAACAAAGCAACAAGAGAGAAAACATGAAAATGTGCAGCAGCGGCCATCTSGGGCTCTGTGTATATAGCTCTATTTTTATAAGAACATAGGTTTACTTTTATTCTTACGTACTATTTTTTTGTCTATGTATAAAGTTTTATAAATATATATATACACACACATATATGTGTTTTTTTTTTAAACATAGTTGTAGGCATATGGCTATTTAGACAGGTATATTGATATTTATAAAGGTGCATGCTGCCTTTTTAAGTTTTCCCTACTCTGCCACACTTTCACTTTTTCTCTCTGCCGGGCCGGGCCRAGCCAGTATGTTTTACCCTGGCTCCCAGCTGGCCCCACCCTCACAGGAGCAGTGGGAGCTGACAGTGGTACCAGACTGCAGGGGAAAGTGGCACTGAAGGGACAATGGTGATGGTGGCATGGAGGGGACAGTGGGGGAATGGGGCTGAGAGAAGGCAGCAGGGCTAAGGGGATTTGGGGGATCAGAGCGAGGATTGTGGGCACTGAGGGGACTGAAAGAGCTGAGGGGGATGGTGGAGCTAAGGGGACTGGTGGGATCTGAGGGGAAAGGCAGGATGTCATGGTTTAACCTCAGACAGCAACCAAGCCCCAGGCAGCTGCTCACTCACTTCTGCAGCAGAGAGACCAGGGAGAGAATGGGAAGGGTAAAAGCTGGAAAACTCTTGGGTTGACATACAGACAGTTTAATAGGGGAAACCAAATCCATGTACACAAGCAAAGCAAAGCAAAACAAGGAATTCATTCACTGCTCCCCACAGACAGGCAGGTGTTCAGCCATCTCCAGGAGAAGAGGGCCCCATCATGTGCAGTGCTTATTTAAATAGACAAATGCCATGACTCCAAACATTCCTCCCTTCCTCTTTCTTCCGCTCAGCTTTATGTACTGAGTACGATGTCACATGGTCTGGAAATCCTTTTGTTCAGTTTGGGTCACCTGTCCCAGCTGTGTCTCCTCCCAACCTCTCATTCACTCCCAACTCCCTCACCAGCATACAAGAAAAAACAGTAGAAAAGGCCTTGGCTCTGTGTAAGCCCTGCTCAGCAATAACAAAAACATCTCTGTATTATCAACCCTGTGCTCAGCACAAGTACAAAATACAGCTCCATACCAGCTTCTGTGAACAAGGTTAAGTCTACCTTAGCCAAAACCAGCACACAGGAGCTGAGCAGCCCAGGAGGGTTTGAGGGAGATGATGGGGAATGAGGGAACTGGGGGTTCTGAGGAATGTTGGGGCTGCAGGGCTCCCAAGGGGATGGCAAGGCTGGGAGTATGGTGGGGCCAAGGGGACAGCAGGGGCCAAGCAGTGGCAGAGTGGGGTCTGGGCCATCATCAGCTCTGGTGGGTGGCAAAGACTGGTGCTTTGCTAGGTCCCTGTTCCACTTGCAGAGTTCCAGGGCTTGGTTTAGTTGCGTGCACCATAACCTGCTCTCTGGTCTGTTCCCTCTCCTGAATGCCCTTTTCCATGAGAAACAGGTGCTGACAGTATGTCACGGGTGTCAGAAATGATGCTCCCTTTTTAAAATATTTTTAAATGTTTATTAAAAGCCTTAACAAAATACAACAAAGGACTGAAGGAGAAATTACAGTGCCAGGAGCATGGCACTAAACTGCCATGTGCTTGTATACAAAATGGATGCTCTGCCTTTTACAGCCCTGGCCCCTCCCAAAGTCTTGTCAGTCAAATTCTTCTTTGCCGTTCACTGGTGGAGATCACTTTTGAACAAGTTGACTGGAGATCAGGAGTTGCCATGCCACGCCTCCTAGTAACAAGCCTGCCCGCTCCCCAAATGCCCTGCCTACCAAGGCTTTCCAGCGACAAAAATACCAGGGGGAGGGGAAAGAGGACTATGGGGTAAACTTAGCACAGTAACACAACTATGCATCAATAAAACTTCTCTTGACATACACATAATATTAATCTACTAATTGTGAGAGCCAACCATCGTATTACCCATCTATAACACAGGGCTCGTCTGTCTGCCTAATCGCTGGAGCGTTTGCCTTGAGCTTTTTCCTGGGAGAATGACTTTTCTGCTGAGCTTCTGGGCTGTCCGACAGCCCTTACCTGTCAGACATTTTGCCTCTTGGGAGGGTCCAGCAGCCTGTGGGGTTCCRCTGGAAGACATTGAGGGGATGTGGACATTGAGGCTCTTGCGAGCACACCCTGAGGAGAGACTGTGAGATAGTGGCATCTGCTGGAACGAAAGAGGATCAGGCTGGAGACAAGGAATCAAGCCCAAAATCCCAGTGAGCATTAGGAAGCACTGAAGTGCATTACCTTTGTGAGGCTGGGGGATCATCTAGCCTGGAGATCTTTGGGAGTGGCAACCAGCCAGAGCACAAGTGCCCAGGGGCCTGTGAGGCCCAGAAGGAGAAAACATTGCCAATGGGAAATGTAGCTAAGGTTTCCAAAAGTGCAGCAGCTTCCAGCATCAAACACGCACTCTTGGATCTTAGCAGGAGCAGCCCCGGGAGTGGAAGCTGCCAGACGGCAGACAAGGATGGTGAGCAGGACCATCGCTCCCACGGCGTCTCGGCCTCCCATGGCGTTGGTGCGGGGCTCCTCGAGTACCCTCCCATCTCGGTCTCTTGGTTAAGTGGAGTAGTTTAAGGGGCTGCTTGCTTGACAGCTGTCAGTCACTTGTCAGCTTGTCAATCAGCTTGTCAAGTTGTGCAATACTTGCACATGTACTCCTGTGTATGTGTGTAGGGGATGCACATGTGAAGTTGCCAGTGTTTCCTTTGTGCTCATTTCAAAGTTGTCAGGAAACTGTCTTTAATGGGTGCCAGGATTCCAGAAATTTTGAAATTTCAAGTAATACAAAATATTATTTGTTAAAAATAGGTAAGAGGTTTGACAGAAAATGATGTAGGCACTCTAGCACTGGAAATACCTCAAACCTGTTTTACATTGTTCTGACAATTACTTGGTAACCAATCATACTTCTCTTTTTTAATTTAGACTTGCTTTGGTCTTCTCAAAAATTAATGCTATTGAAATAATTGCCAGCTTTCCACCTTCCTCATCCCTTGCTTCCCAGCCTCAGGCTACATTAGCCAATTGTCCTACTTTAGGGAGAGTTTTAAACTAGCAAGGGAGAGCATTCTATCCTTGTTGGTTGAACATATCACACAGCTGGTACAGCCTGAGCCAAAAGATTCCTGAAAAACCTGGATGRCAACTGTACACAGCAGGTCCTAAGAGAAGTAACTCAAAGATGCCTTCTTGCATCTGCTGCTTGTCAACAGAGGGATCTCATAAGCAAAGTGGAGATGAATGGCCACAATGATTACAGAACATTTGTTGTCAGGAGGAAAAGTGCAAAAAAGCAAAACCTCAGCTCTGTACATGAGGAGAACAAACTTCAGACTGCTCAGGGCACTAGTGAGTAAAGTCCCTGGGTAAAATGCTTTTGCAGCACCCGGGTCCATCAGTGCTGGTCACTTTTCAAACATCACTGCCTAAGGCATAGGAGCAGACAATTCCCAAATGCTGGAAGTCAATCAAATTGCTTCCATTATGAAACAACAAATGCATGTTTACCTATCTCTAATATACACTGCACATAGGGATGCAACACATGGCAGAAGAACTTCATAATCCACAAATCATTAACAGGCTTGAGACTGCAGTAATTGGGCTTTAAAATCTTTCTCTCACAAACTGTAGACACACACAACTTAATATACTGCAGAAGAGTAAGTAAATGATTACTTAATCTTTCAACCAAATGTAGCCCACAACAAAGAGCAACAGAACAAGCATTTGACAGACCAGGAGTTCAGGGCTGTTGGAGGTGGGTAAGGTACCAAAATGAGCAGTGGCACATCAAAATATGCCAGCTACTCATAACCCATGGGTAAAGAAAAGCCCAAGCCAAACCAAATTCTCCACCCATGGAATTAATACACACAGAAAATATTTGGAAAGCTACTAGTAGCTGTAAAGTATTTCAGCTCTCAGTAGTGTTTTCTGCTAGCACATTACTCACAATGTTCCATTTTTAGCAACTACTCCAGCAGTAAAATATCCACAAGTACATCCACAAGTCAAAATGTAACAGAATCTCCACAAAAAAGGTAGCTTTGTTCTTCTGGGGACTGTATAGAAAAATGTCTCGAAAAGCCTGGGCAAATCCAGGCTCACACTTGTGATATCTGAGCATGGTGAATGCATAGAGCTCTGACACACACACACTGCTGGATGCACACACATCCCCCCACCCACACTTGGAGCCTGCTTCCTGCTGAGCTAAGGAGAAAGACCGACTGGAACACCCCAGCCAGTACAGCTTCACTGGGGATGTGACACCCTCAAAGTTACAAACCAACCATCACACAAAGCTCTTACTCTCCAGAACAAGAAGTCATAGCTGCCCCAATCTGGCACACCTTCCTTCAGGCACTCTATGCAGGCACAGGAGCTACAAGTCACCATCCTCGTGACACTTGTGGACAGATGTAGGGACACAGTGCCCAATTCCGTGTGACTGTCCCCCTCCCCTGCGTGCACACAGGCAGCAGCAGCACAGGCACACGCACACACACACATACTCGCATGCACATACACACACATGCACACACTCCAAAAAACATACATTTGTTCCTAGTTAGGTCAAAAGGCAAATACCACAGTGTTTGTGCTTAAGAGCAATTATTTTTCTGAAACACTGCTTTGGAAGATCTAGAAATAACTCAAAAGACTGTGGCATTTGATGTGTGAATGGAAAAGAAGCAAGCAGGTTTCCTTCCAGCTGCTTTGGTGAGAAGTTTTGATAAATAACATAGAGAATAAAAATGTGCAGTTCTCATGAAATTGCTGAATAGGACTTAAAGACTAGCTGGCAAAAAAAAAAAAAAAGACTAAAATATGTAAAATTTGCACACAAGATGGTAAACATGGCTGGAACTAGTGGAAAAACAGATAAAGAAAACTACAGTGAGGTTTTTGCAAATTATGGAACAAGAGGCAAGAGCACATGCCCAAAGAAAAAGTTCAAGGAGAAGTCACCTTAAATATTGAAGCATTCAGTGAATATGGCTACCAGAGACCCCTTTTAAAAACCTCCAGAACCATAAAAGGACTTCCTGTAGGAGGCAGATACATTGAAAGTAGTTCTAAGAAAGTGATGTTTATATCTTAGCTAAGAAGCACGTTTTAATGAATTTGTATAATTATAATGAAAAAAATACCTTGTTGTAAAGTTTCACAATACACACAGAAATATGGAGGTGCTCTTCTGGGTGTCCTGAGCAGATCAAGAATATCTGCTTTCTAATGCTTCAGATTGTGTTAAAAAGTTTATTCCAGCAGATTTCAGTATCAGTACCTGTTAACAGTCTTTTTGTATAGACCACAATAAAAGACTAGATTCATTAATGAGAAGATTCTGACTGCCTTTCATATGGGGAATATCTAATCCATTGCAGAGATAGAAATGCTTCACTGAGCACTAGAAAGCACATCTCTGACGGCTGGCGGAAGGCAGCACCACCTCTCAAAGATATAAATTCAAGGACCACCAACAACTTGCATATTGACCCTTCCTGGGGTGTTCCTTGACCCTTCCAGCAGTATCTCAGAGGCTTTTGTCATTTACTGATCATTCTGATGTGATTTCAAATAGGATTTGTCCTCTTCTTTTATTTTGAATAGCTTGTTTGCCAGACAAGTAGCATACTTGTCATGCTGGCTTCTTGATAAAATTATAAGTGTAGCCCTTTCAGTGACAGTTTACTTTAATATTGAGAGACATTGAGAGGCAGCATAAACTAAAACTACTCATAGACAAGAATGAACAGCATGGCTATGAGGCATTCTGTGGGTGTCTGCTTACTGGATGTAGCTGAGCTGGTTGCAGATCACACTAAAGCTACCAACACCCCATCAGCCTGTATGCTTCCTTTTTTGAGGGATGACTTTGGGGACATTCTGCATAGTGCAGAGGGCATTGTAAGGGTAGTTTTGCATGTGCCAGGCTGAGATCACAATTCAAATACACATACAGAGACGGATGGGGGTGGGAGAGCAGCCAACAACCCCTCTCTACATAACTCACAGTATTACCCTATGCATTGTGCATCTCCTAAATCTGTAAGAAGGAAAGCACAGAATTTGTCATTAGCTATTAAGAAGAAGTGGATGACCTGTCAGTGAGCAGTTATTTTCACTGTACAGAGCTCGAGGATGTGCACCTCAGCCACTTTGTTGCATCCAGTAAGAACTTCTGTATAAAAACTGAATTATATCATCAGCAATGTAGCTTGTTCTGGGTATGGGTAAAGAAATACAGGCATAATCTGAAGTTTTATTTTCTTCAAAAGCAAAGATGAACTTTATTTTCTTCCATTTTCTCAAGAAGATGATTTTCAAGGAGCAGTATATGATTAAAAGGCCATGCCCACCACCAAAAAATAAAACACAAGCTCTTGGGTAGTGGGGCACCATTTTGGGAGCTACCACTGTTCGTCATGAAGAGCTGTGGTTGTGAATTAAAAGGCCTTATGGCCGCCCAAACAGACAAAATTGAGAGTATCACAAAAGAGATAGGAGCTTTGGACCATTGAGATGATTGTCTATGCTTTAAGGAATTCCAGTGGAGGGCTGAGTGCTCCATAACCCACAGTTACGGAGGTACAAAAGTGCATGCAAATGCTAGACCTTTCCTGACATGTATTTCTACAGCCACACAGGCATAGTCATCAAGAACAAACATTTATTTGAAATTGCATCACATAGTTTTGCATCCATTCCACTGAAAGTGAACACTTATGTATTTTGCAATTTGCATTTTTGCATTACATAAATGATATGAGGTACCCCTGGGGATACCAGACAAAGTGGCCAGCATTAGTTTTTAGATCACGGGATAAGATGGAATGCAACAACAGATCCTTGCACTTTATTTAACATGCAGAAGATTCACAAAATCTACTGCAAAAACATGTCAGATGATACAAGTCTTTGGCTGGTGGCATATGTTCCCTTCTCCTACCAAGTTCTGCTTTTATTTTGTTTCAGCAAAAGCCTACTAGGCTTCTTTGGGGTTTGATTGTGTGACATGATCACCTGATGAATTGAAAGGCCCAAATAAAACTTTCTCATTGTGAAAAAGCTGGTTATGTCTATGTGCCCCAGGGAAGGAAATTTGGCAGAGGCACCCACTGTTGAGGGTCCAGCTTGGCACTTGTTGACACTGTATCAGTGAGTAAACACAAACCAGTTCTATGGGAAAGCACAATGAAAATCCTGGGATTCTTTTCCCCTTTTTTACTTTCTTTTTTCATAGGTCTTTATTAATCCCACTTTGAGAAAAACCGTCTTCCTCACATTCCTTTCTTAGGATGCAAGGTCTGTCTGGCAGACACATGGAGTCCTCTGCACTAGGGGGGGATTGTGCTGTAGAGGATGTTCTGGCTCTTCAGGCCTCTTCACCAACTCCAGCATGTGTCACTGTTAATGTGGGCAAACCTTTCAAGACTGTGTTCTTACAACAGGAGATCACCTCCAGCTGCTGCCCTATGCAGAGACCTGGGTCATTTACGGTGCAGCTGGCCTGTGTCTCCCAAAGGAGACTCCAGCCCCTTCTGCAGTCCTTCCCCTCATGGCTCTCAGCAGCTGCTGCATCACAGCTGACTCCAGGACACTGCTCAGAGCCCTCCTCCAACACCCTCAGTAGGAGCTAGAAAATGACGTTCCTACAGACCTCCTCTGCCAGTCTTTGCCAAAGGCTGGACTGATGTGGATATTGCCAACCATYTCCCAGAAGCCACAGCTTCCCTGGTTACTCTGCCTAAGTTGATGGGGATTTCAGTGACTCACGTTGAAGGAAAGCTCTCAGACTAGTGGGGCATCAGCAACACAGCTCCCCAAAACAGCAGCAGCATCTGTGACACACCTAACATATCATGGAACATTGCAATCAAGGTATCATGACCATGGTTCCTCACATTTCACATTAAACTTCCTTAATGATTATCCTGCAGTGCCCTTGCAAAAGACACCAAAGTTTATTGGTTCTTCTCTTAAGTCTGTTCTGTTCTCTTTCTTCATGAAAGAACAGTTGCCTAAACCAATGTATTTGAAAGCACTTGATCTTGCCAAGAGGTCTGCACATACCGGGAGCCAACCTCCACCACGATGCATCTGCATGTGGAAATTTCTCTCCCATTTGCAATACAAACTGGGAAAAAGAAGGAATCTTGAGAACATAAGAAACTCACTTGAAAACACAGAATATGCACAATTTGTTCCAGGGGGTAGGTGGGCTTTATTATGTACATGGTGTGGGAGAAAATTTCAGAGCACTTATTAGACAGAAACTTCCCACTGTGGAACCAGTGGCTCCTTTGCACCCCACAAGGCTGTGAACTGTGCCTTGGGACCTGTCTCTCTGCTGGCAGCAGGGAGCCTGCACAGACTGTGCACAAAGGGGCTGCCTTTCACACCAGTGGCACTAAAGGACATCATGCTACCGCTCATCTGACACCAAGGGAATTTCACATTCCCTGTGAGAATGCCCTCTGCCCATTTCCTGCATTTTAAGGGCAGGCATTCCAATTTAGGGAACTAGTTTTAGTCAGAAGCACTGGTGGCCAAAGTAACAGGTGTTGGGCTTGGTGCCTGTTTCTGTTACTCTTGGAACCTTTGAGCTATGGGTTATGCACTGCAAGCGGGTTTTGTGCTGCTTTGGACAGTGTGCGCCCTGTCAAAGGAGTCCTTTTTGTCACCTGATGTTGTAAAGTCTGTGGACAAATGCTGGCATCCTTTTTTCTCCCCTGTGATTGTAAGGTTTGCAGAGATGTGCAGGTGTCTTTTATTTTTGCCTTCTTCTTATACAGTCGGCCGATTGCTGCGGGTGTCCCCTTTTCCCCTTTTCCTTGCACACTCTGGGGACTTGTGCAAGTGGGTTCCTGTTCCATTTGTTTTCCGGGCCTGCAGACTGGAGCAGCACTGATCAAATGATGGAGTGAATCCACAGAGCAGTTGCAGGGCTTTCTTGTTGGTGTCATCGCACCAAGTTTTAAGTGGTCCAGCAGGTAAGTAGATGTTTTTTTGCTGGGACAGCATATTGAAACCAAATGGCATAAAGATGCCAAATGTTTGGTAAAGCTCCTGCCAACAGCTTCAGCTAAAACGGGGGACTTGTGCACGGGTCCACTTTTTTCCTCTTTTCATGCACACTCTGGGCATTCTTGCAAGTGGGTGATTTTTCCCTTTTTGTTTCATGGTCTGCAGATTGGAGCAGCGTTGCTCAAATGATAAAGGAATCCATAGAGGAGTCGGCAGCGCTTTCCCCGGACCGAGCTCCGCAGCTGGACAGAGCAGCCCCCGCCCCGAGCTGCCGGTGCCCCGTTCAGATGGGGATGCTCGGCCCGGGGTGCTTGGGGAGCCATAGGGGGGAGCACGGGGACCGTTCCCAGCCCCGGCCCGAACGCCGACAGCCGCGTTCGGCCCCAGGGAAAGCGCAGGAGGCCCTGCAAGAGCGATTCCGCTGGGTTCGCTGCTGTTGCTGCGCAGCGGCTTCGGCACCGTCTGCTCGGGGACGTGGCCGGCGGACGGCGCCCGGAGGGGGAGGGGCTGGCGGGGGGCAGAGGAGGTGGAGGGCGGAGGAGGGCAGGACAGGGCTCGGCAGGGCGGGATCTGAGCTCAGCCCGCTGCTCCCCTTGGCTCGCAGGTGGCCATCAAAAGTGTGCTGCAGGATCGCATCCCGTCATTAGGGCGAAGCTGGTGAGTGACCGGGGCCAGCGGCAGAACCCGGCACAAAACGGGCGGGGTAAGCCGAGGCCCGGCACAGTGGAAGCCGCCAGGATGCCTGGAGGGAGAGCGGGCGTGAGCTCAGTGGAGGGCTCAGAGCATCCTGGGCTGGGTGAGGGCTTCCAGACCCCTGCCACGGCATCAGCCCCACTGACGCCATTGTGGTCTTCTTGCAGCCCGACGGAACCCACGTACCGAGGGAGATGGAGCTGCTGGACAACGTGTCCACTGGGTTCCATGGTGTTGTTCAGCTCTTGGATTGTTGTGAGCTCCCTGGCAACTTCTTGTTGGTGATGGAGTGGCCTGAGTGGTTGCAGGACCTCTTTGATTTCCTTCTGGCATGGGGGCTCCGTGTCGCAGGGGGTGGTGCAGGGGCTGTTCCTCCAGGTGCCGAGGCTGTGCAACACTGCAGCAGCTGTGGGGTCCTGCATCGGGACATCAAACCGGAGAACATCCTCCATGACTTAGCCACCAGGCAGGCAAAACTGATGGATTTGCAWGTGGCACCTACCTCCAAGACACAGTCTGCCCACACTTTGCAGGTGAGCCCACCAAGGGCTTTGCTCCCAGTCAGTCCCGGCATCTCATGGCCCCACCTGGATATGGCACCAGGGATTCCCCATTTGCTGCCAGTCAGGGGCACACCTATAAGCCACAGAGATCTGCCAGTACGAGACAGAAGGAAACATCAGAAGAATCATTCCAACTTCTCTCACTGCTAAACCAGTTCTTCTCTTCCTCATAAAGACAAAATGCACTTTTTCTGTGYATCAGTGGCAACTTATCACACCTGAAGAGCTGAGAAGCTTTTTCCCTGCTGCTGTGCTACAGGCAGATTTACCAAACAAGCAGCATTACCAAACATGGAGATACACAGAGGTACCACAAGCAATCTGTGCCACTTAATCTCAAAGGTCACCCCTCTCAGCAGACACAGATGGAAGAGACTCGCACACTCCCGGTTTTCTCTGTTGACGCAAACCTGGCCAGCACGGCTTTCCCTGACTGAGAATAACAACAARRGACAGTCTCCTCACAGCCGTGCAGCCCAGAGATCTGCAGGGCAYCATCAGCACCCAGGTTCAGAAGTGCCCATGTCTGCTGGGATGGAAACCAACCACCAAATCCTCGCTGACTTCAGCCACTTCAGCGGCAGCAGCAGCAGCAGTGCCTGCATCTGATGCCCAAGTCTGGGGCTGGGCTGGACAAAGGACACACACGGCACATTGCCCCTGAAGAATGTGACTTTGGAAACAAGCACCTGCCACTGTCTCCTGTTGTTTGGCTAGGGTCACACCAGCCTGAGGCACCGGGCTGCCCTCAGTGCCACCTGGGACTGCAGATGACAGGCCCTGGCCGCTGGGACCAAACGCAGGGGGAACTCACTCTCCAGATGGAGCTTGCAGATTGAAAAGGCTGTCGTGAGCAGCTATTGGGGTGCATGACATAGAGAGTACTTTGGACCTTATTAGCATAAGAGAATTGATAGATAAAAGCCTCAGCAAAAGCAAACACAGCTTTGAAAATTAAGTCTAGATAGCAAGAAGATTTAATTGGACAGGTTTAACAGAAAATCTTATTAAACATGCAAGCAAGAGATGTTGTTTATATGCATGTTTTGTGTATGTGACTTCAACCTAATCATTGTAGTACACAGTAGTAGTCTCCCTAAAATAGTATATAAATGCTCGTATCCCACAAGAAAAATTGGATTCTTATCACCAAGTCAGTCTCCCCATCTCTCTCCATCACCAACAATTGGTGCTCATGTGAGGAAGAAAACCTGGCCTGACTGGCAGGCAGTCAGCGAGCCCCTGGAACTGATCGTGACAGTAAGAGAACCGCGTTTGGGCCCACAATCCCTGTCTGCTGGACTTGACAGGTGAGCCAGGGAAACTACAGGAATGGGAAAGGAAATGGCCAAACAGAGAGACGTCTGTGAAACCATGCTTGCCATTCTAAACATGCATGACTCCCCCATCCCAAAGCACACCTTAAGTCACTTTTATGATGGGTGTCACACATGGTCCCCGACGTACCCCTTCTTCTGTATTTACTCTCCACTTCTGGGACAAGGTCGGGGTAAAAGCTCTACGACCTGGCTACGCTGATGAAAGCTCTGAATTCTTCCTGCTTGGAGGGCGGTCATGGACGCAATTAAAAAGTGGGAGGGTGCGGGAAGACTGTGAGGCTACAGATTATGAGGCTACCCTGGGACGGCCCATCAATCACGCCGGATTGAAACCTGCCCAGGTCCTGCTGCCCATCCCCCGTCTGCACGCCCTCCCTGGCGAGCGCCAGGGATAGAGCCGGTCACCACCCCCAGTCCCACTGCCACACCGCCACAATCCCAGAGCTGCCGGACGCTTATGGCTTATGCGGCAGACACTGACTCTAGCAGTGAAGGGGAACTGGACTCTTTCAACCCTGGCCATGAAAAAGCTTACTCCCTTTGGATATGCATAACAATTGGTTACAGATAAAAAGGAAAGCCCTTAAGGACAGAGACTTTGACACTGCTGCAGAAATCTTTGTGAACCCTTGTGCAATTCGGCCTGAAGGGGGCAACTCACAATGGGAGCCCCTAGATCACTTGGAAATTACAAAACTGTGCCATACGTACCGCTGCGGAATATGGACTGGGGTCCTCCTCCTTTAGTAATTTATTAAGAGCAACCTTCACTACTCACCTCATGACTCCTCATGATGTTAAGTTTGTGGCAAATCTGTTGCTCACATGGACACAATATGCCATATTTTATGGCACAATGGACTAAAGAACTGAAAATTTAATGGCAATGTATGCAGGGCATGGAAACCAAAACCCTGGCTGCCTTAACTGTTGACCACCTTGCGAGGGAGGGGGCGCATACCGACCCTAATGGCCAAGGCACCTTACCCAGAGAAGCCCTTGTAGGGTATTTAGGGCAGCTCGCCTGGCATTCCTTAAGGTTGCTGATGCCAAAACTCTGCAACAGTCCTTCCTAAATATCAAACAAGGTCCACAAGAGCCTTACATGCAGTTCATGGACAAATTGAAACAAACATTGGCGAGACAAATCCAAAGCGAGCAAGCTGGGGAGATTATACTCCTCAAACTGGCCGTCGAGAACACCACCCAGACTGTAAGCAGCTTTTAAAATCTTACCCCCTGAACCTGAACCCACTTTCTTAAAATGATACAAGCGTGCAACGCTTGGGGACATTACAACACACCACAGCAGTCACATATCAAGCCATGGGACAAGCATAGCGAACACTTTTTGCCACCATGAAATTAACCCCTGGGAAACAGCTGGCTTGTTCTGGCTGCGAGGAATATGGGCATATCCGCAGTGACTGCCAAAGAACGCAAAAACCTAAAGCTCAGCTGTATGCCCTCGCTGTCGGAAAGGCCCTCACTTTGCTAATATATGTCCTCTAAATTCACCAGAATGGCCAGCCTTTGCAGGGAAACTTCTCTGGCAGCGCGGGACAGCAACACGCGAGGACACAAATTGTGCAGCCGATGCAGCAGCTGGGAGCATCCGTGAACTTCCTATCGGCCCTGCCCCGCCCGCCAAGCAACTATTGCTGACTTACAACCAGGCACCCCAGGCAGCACAGGAATGGACCTGGCACCTCCGACACAGTAATGTTGCTTGATTCATCTGTCCATTTGCTTCGCCACAGGAGTTTTTCGGATCGCCAGGACAGAATATGCACCCTTTGATTATAGGCAGATCTTCCACCTCGATAACAGGGTTGTTTGTTCTCCCAGGGGCTATAGACTCTGATTCCCTTGGGGAAATAAAGATCATGGCTTGGACCCCCCATCTGCCCTGTGTAGTCCCGACTGGGAGCAATATAGCTCAACTTATACCCTTTCCTGCAGCACCCCTGTTTGCACCCCAATAGCTGAAAAGAGGGAGAGGGGTTTCAGTTCTACAGGGGTCCCGCAGATTTTATGGACACAATCATTTACCTTCGAGCGTCCAACATGCCAATGCAAAGGGACTCTGAAAGGTAAAGACATAGTCCTGAGGGGACTCATTTGATACAGGAGCCTATGTGACTGTTATCTCAAAAAGCCAATGGCCCAGTGAGTGGCCACTGATGGCTGTGCCTCAGATACTTTCAGGCGTGGGAGGGAACTGTGAAAGCTTTCCAGAGCCAACACTCGGTGCTGATAACAGGGCCTGATAAGCGGATAGCCACAGTAAAACCTTTTGTGCTTTCTGTTCCTCTGGTTTTGTGGGGAAGGGATGTGTTTAACACAGCGGGGGATTTTTATGCATTCAAATTTTCATATAGGGGTCATTGGGATCGTGACATCCCCAAAACTGACTTGGAAAAACCTCTACTCCTGTTCAGTGGCCCCCGTCATTAGACAAACTGAGCACATTACAAGAACTTGTACAAATACAGCTGGAAAAGGGACATATAGTCCTGTCCAATAGCCTTGGAATTCCCCTCTGTTTGTGATCAGAAAGCGATCTGCGGGGTGGGGGCTGTTTGCATGACTTGCGGAAAATAAATGAAGTAAGAGAAGAAAATGGGAGCCCTCCAGCCGGGTGTCCCTTCCCCTTCCATGATCCCAGAAATTGGCATTTGACAGTGATTGATTGAAAAGATTGTTTCTTTGATATTCCGCTGCATCCAGATGATGTGCCAAAATTCAGCTTTTCTGTCACAAGCATTAATAAGCAGGAACCACTAACTCGATATCATTGGAGGATATTACCGCAAGGTGTGCGCAACAGCCCCGCTATTTGCCAATGGTATGTTGCAAGGACCCTAAGTCCGATCCGGGAAGCGTATGCCTGATGTTCTGTTGTATCATTACATGGATGATATTCTGATCGCTGCAGAAATTCAAATGGAAGGAAGCAGTGCTGGCTGTCAGCCAGGCTGTCACATTACCAGGTCTGACCATTGCTTCTGAAAGGGTTCAAAAGACATCCCCATGGAAATATCTGGGCTGGCGCATTGGAACACACTCATTTCAGCACAACCTTTGCAAATTTTAGCGTAAATCCAAACTATCAAAACTCTGCATGATGCACAAAAAACTAGTAGGACTATAAACTGGGTTTGTCCCTTGCTTGGAATTTCAAATGCAGAATTGGAGCCATTGTTTGCCCTGCTAAAGGGAGACCTGGCCTCTTGCACCTAGACATTTGGACACAAAGGCACAAGCTGTGCTTTAAAAGGTAGCTGATGCTATCTCACAGAGACAGTCAGCTCTGCTGGGCTCCAGAGTTACCACTTTTGCTAAATAATTCTAAACCCTGACAGGCAACCATATTGCCTTGATATTTCAGTGGACTCAGAAAAAACAGACCCTCTTTAATTATCGAATGGGTCTTTTTGCCTAACAATATGCCCAAAACTATTTCCATGCAAGATGAAACTTGATGGCCATGTTAATTGTCAAAGCTCGTCAAAGACTAACCTCCTTGGCTGGAAGGGATTTTGACCGCATCTTTTTACCTCTTACAATGTTCTATTTGGATTGGTTGCTACAGAAATCTGAAGAAATTGCAAATTGGCCTTAGCAGATTACCCAGGGCAGATTATCTATCTATCCATGCACCTAAGCACAAGATGTTTAAGCTGTTCTTTTAACTTGCTCCCAAAGCCACGGAGAAGTGAGACTCCTTTCAAGCTATGGCAATATTCACAAAATGGTTCTGGGAAAACCCATAAATCAGTGATTGTGTGGAGGATTCTGAAAACCGGAACCTGGCAATCTGATATTGCAGTTGTTGAAGGGTCTCCACAAACTGTAGCATAGCTGCTGTAGTCAGAGTGTGTTCAGAAAATTCAGCTCACCTTTTAACCTAATAACAGACTCTGCCTACGTAGCTGAAATCGTGCCTAGAGCAGAAGCCTCTGTCTTAACACAAGTTAGAAATTATGTTCTTTTTACTGTTGAAACTATTAGCTTTCTTTTGGATCAAAGGACTGCTCCTTAATTTGTTATGCATATAAGGTCTCATTCCATTTGCCTGGTTTTCTTACAGAAGGCAACACCCAGGCAGACTTATTAACCCTATCGGTGCAACATGTTTTACCAAACAAAATAGAGCAGGCTCAGGTGAGTCACTTGTTTTTTCACCAGAACGCTGGGGCTTTAGTAAGGCTTTTTGAGCTTCCTCCAGCACAAGCTTCTAGTATCATTGTTACGTGTCCTGATTGTCAGCATTGCTCTCTTTCTAGTGCGAACACAGGGGTCAAACCAAGAGGTCTACAGACCTACAAATTTTGCAAACAGACATGACACACTTTCCTGAATTTGGCCCTTTGAAATCTTGCATGCTTCCATTATACCTTTTCAGGTGCTCTGTTTTGCCTCAAGCCCACACAGGAGAAAGAGCAGAGGACGCTTGGCGTCATTTCACTGCTGCCTTTGCTACATTAGGAATTCCACAAAAGATAAGACAGATAATGGTTCCACATACATTTCCCGTCAAAGTTGCAAATTTTTTTCTCCCTTATGGGGGGAATTACCACAAGACAGGCATACCCACTCACCCACCAGGCAGTCCATTATAGAGCAAGCCCATGGCTCCTCAAGCATCTCCTGGCCCAACAGAAGGCAGGAGCCAGAGATCTGCCTGCTGAAAGACTTACAGAAAATCCCTATATGTTTTTTAATTTTTGAACTGTTCCATGATGGATTTAAATCCCCTGTGACTAGGCATATTTTTCATCATTCACATCTCTTTCCTGCAAGGAGAAACCACCAGTACTGATTCATGACCTAGAATCTGGCAAAAATCCTTGCCCTTATCTTTAGTCACATGGGGGGGGGGGCGGGGTTTGGCTTGTATTTCCACAGAAAAGGGACCTGGTTGGATCCCGCCAAAAAGTGTGAAACCATTCCAAGAACCTCTACCAGCACCTGACAGAGACCAGGCGTTTCAGAAGAGGAGGGAGAGGAGGAGCCACACAGAGACTGCAGCTTGGACCAACATCTTCTGTCCATCTGCAAAGGAAACTGTGAACTTGGGGTTTATGTCAGTGTAAAAAGTGTGGAGATTGGTGTATCGCAAAGCCTTTGGCAAAAGCACGGTGTGCATCATATATGACGTGAGGTTACAAATAAGGTATAAAGCCATAGAATTTTAAATTGTAGTAGTCCACAAGAAAGGGATAGCCCTTGCCTCCCTATTCTCAAGAGGGAAGTTTTTGAGGGAAGCTGAAATAAGCCATCTTGCAAAGTAGAGTGCAAAGGAAAAATTTAGTGCCTTTTATCTGGCCAGTCCTGAAACAAGCTGGCAAGAAGGACAAAAAAGGGAAATGGTGCTAAGAGATATGCGTGGAAATTAAAAATCCAAAAAAGGGGCTTTTTGCTGCACATAGAATGGGTTAAAATGGATGCTCTGCGTTATGGTGATTAGCACTGCTTAGTTTTTTACTAACACAGCCTGGCCGTGTTGAACCAACCCAAAACAAATGTTTTTGGATAACTCTAGCCAATCAACAAAAACAGATTTACCCTATTCTTATAGTAAAAGTTAAGTTATGTAAATTAGAGGGTAAGTTCAAATTATAATTGTATTAATATGGTTATATAATGTATTATGTTAAGAGTGGGTGGTGGGTTTTTAGAATGGTCTAGGAGAAGGGTCAGGCTTGGTGGAAGCTGCAGTGTGGCGTGGGGCAAGGTGAGGTCGAGAGGGTTGGATGGAAGATCTGATCAATCATTCAAACCCTGCAGAAAACGGATTGGTCCAGAAGGAAACAGCGTTAAAGATAATGAGAACCTGAAATGGACCAATTCACATGCGGCTCCAAAAAATGGAACCCAATCCTGGATCAAGGGGGCTATTTAAATGGGGGGAGTTTGGTTTGGGTCGAGGTTCTTTTCTTCTTGGAAACTTGTTTTTGAGGAGGAAGCCCAAGTGCCACTGGGAGTAGGGGCACTGTTCTGTTTGGCTCGCTGTGTGGCCGTGCTTGGGCTTATCCTAGGTACTCCGTTCCTTGCAGGCCTCTTTAAATAAATGGAACCTCTTTCTCCAGAGAAAAGTTTGGCCTCGTTCATATTACATAACATCTTTTCTGGGGACTTGTCCTGGGGGATCGGGCCCCCGCCCCCAAAACAGGTCCAGGGTAGAACCCAGGACCTGGGAGATGCGTCCAGCACCTTTTTGGCCAAGCCGTTCTTACCGGTTAACTGTTGCAGGAGGTCTACTTCCCTTTTTGAGTAACCTGTTCTTTCTTTCTTTTAGGGCCAGATTTGCTAGGTGCTTGGAGAATGCTCTTCTTTCGCTTCCTCAGATCACAGGATCTGTAACAGGGGAATACCAGAGATTTAAAAGATGTTTTGATAATTTCATATCATCTCACTTTCCCATATATAAATTACCATTTCCTTAAGTTTTAAAAGAATTGTTAAAATCTTTTTCAATTAAATATTCTTCTAATAAATTCAAACAAGAGTTCTTATTATAACTTATTAGCTTTATATGGTTCTAGAGTGTTCCTGATGTCTTCTTTAACTTTATCTGTAGTTGGAAGATCATCTCTCATGACAGGAAACCGGCCCTTTTTACTCTGGTGACGTTGTCCATCCTCGTTTCTTGCGTCCCTAATGGCTGTTTCTGTGATGAGTTAAACTTGAAATGAAACCTTCCATTTTGGAGTTCCGTTGGTTGTTTTCTTTCAGGTCTTAATAACACCCAGTATCACCAGGCTGGAGTTTGTGGATTTTTAAAATCAATAGGAGTAAGTTTGAGGGAAGGTATCCCTTGTTCCTTAACTCCTCTAAGTGCAGTTTATGGTCTTTATATATTTTCTATTATGCCTTCATCTCCTTCTTCATACGTTTCTCCTATTACCTGAAGTAGTTAAGAAAGGGTTAAGCCAAATACATCATCTCATGTGGAGATTGTGAGACTATCTTAAGAGCTCTGGTTTTCATTCTCTCTACTCTTCTGGAACTTTGAGTCTCCATGGGCGTATGAAATCTCCAGATGATATTTAAGCCTCTGTTATTTGTTGTAATATTCTTGGTGGTGAAATGAGACCTCTATTCAGAGTCAATAGGTATTAATCATTCCTATCAGGGTATGATTTGTTCTAGTAAGATTTTTTACTTGGCAATGTCTCGGCCGTTTGCTCTGTTGGTTGGCTATGCCTGCACCCAATGAGTAAATGATCTATTATCACCAGTAAATACTTATATCTCTGTACTTGTGGTAATTTTGTAAAGTCTATCTGTACAACATTTTGAAACGGCCCTTTTCACTAATTTCTCTAAGCTCCTTGAGGTAATTTTCTCATTACTTTTTCTATTTATCTTCTGGGCACATTTACCATGCATTCTCGAGTTATTATCTTGGCAATTTCCCACACCCCATACACCACATAAGTTCTCATAAAGGATCTGTAAAACTGAGTACCCAATGGTTTGAGGCATGTAGGGTCCTCTAATATCTTTTCTGGTTCATGCCTTTTTTCATTACTGTTACGTCTTGGCATTCTCCATTTCTCCTTTTTGTGTTTTTGGGACTGCCACCATGTTTTAGTAATTCCTTCTTGTTTCTTTATTTCATGAAATATGAGGATCTCCCCTTTTTCTTTGATTCTTCCTCGTTCCCATCTCCTACTTCATTTAAACCTGAAATCTTTCAGAATCTTCTTTAAGAGCAGCCTTTTTTGCAGTTATGTCTGCCAAGTTGCTCCCTTTTATTTCTCTTAGGCATTCGCCTTTTGATGTCCCTTTATATGTACCACTGTCCTGGTTCTTTTCCTCGGTCCCTCCTTAGATATACTTTTTGTGCCTCTCTTAACAGCTCGGTTCATTCCTTTTTCTGCCCATCATCTAACTTTTCCAATTTCCTTGGCTATATCCACCCAGGCCTTAGTTACAAATTGAAATTTTAACTAAAACCTGTCCTTCTGACTATTTCTGGAATCCACCACTTGGAGTATAAAACTGAAGTTTCTTTTTAATCTTTTCGAACCAGGCACTGGGTTGATTCATCTCGCTCCTGTTGACTATCAAAATGCCAGTCTTTGCGTTATTGGCTTCTTTGGACTGCCTTCCTCTTATCCTCTTAAAAATTAGTTGTCCTTATATTAGCCTTTCATGCTTCGCTCTTCCCTCTTCCTGGTTTGGATCCCAATAGTGGGTTAATAGGGCATTTTATCTTCCCCTCCAGGACCCCCTTCTATTTTCTCTTTCCCAAAATCCTCATACATGTGAGTACAAATCATTTGTATTTCTTTGGAGGAGAACATTATTTCTAGGATAGAAAATTTAATTCCTCCAACGGAAAGGTGTTGGGCCCTAAGAATTGGTCTAATTGTTTGGAGATGCCTATTGGTCTTCTAATTAAGTTTTAATTCTTTCTTTAAAATTTCTAAACTCCAGAGGGTGGTTAATGGTGGGCATTCACAAAACCAAATATCGCATCGCCCCTCCCCCGCCCCCCATAGGCCCTTTCCTTAAGAGGAAACAACGTTTCAGTTTCTCCCACATTCATCTTGAGTTTTCTTTGCTTGGAAAACCTTGTTACTATTATTGGATGGCTAGCTTACATGCTCATCTGGTTCAATTAACTTCTTTTCCTTCTATTACTTTACAACAACAGGCCTTTTTTTTACTCCCTGACCTTTTCTTTGCAAACTTTCCTCCTTGGCTTTTGACTTCTCAAAATAGGTTTTGGGCTACAGGGGATAAAATAAAAAGGAATGTTTTGTGATGCTTCCGGAATAAGAATAGGGGAAGAGTACTTTGGTTATGGGTTGAGTCTGGTCGGAAAAAATAAGGGGGTATTTTGGGAAAGTTGGGAGCCAAAGATTGGGGTTATGGACGCTCTGAGTGTACTTAGAGATTCAAGTGTCTGGTACTTGAGGAACTGGATGGAATCTGCACAAACTGAAGGAGTCATGTAGACTGGGCAGGTTTCTGGTATATTTGCGGAAGGTGAGGTTGATACAGAAAGAGGGGGATTGTGCCGGGAGCAGGAACACTTTGAATTAAAAGGTTTGAGGTTGATTTAAAACTCTCATGGGAGTAGATACTGAAGTTGCATCCACCTCGTGTTGATTGGCACCAAGGAGTACAAAGTTTGGAGGGGGAGAGGAAGGTGGTCTATAGGAGTCGAGGAGGAGGTAAACGGGGGGTAATCTTAAGGGACCAGGAGGGGGAGGCGGAGGAAACATGGTTCTAAAGAGTCCCACCTCTTTCTGGTAGCTCGTTCTTCTTTTTTCTTTCTTCTCTGGATACTTTTTTTAATTTTATTTCCTCTTCTCTTTCTCCCTTTCTAACCAAATATTTTAGCATATCTAATCTTCTTCATCACAAGGTTCTACTTGGGTATTGGACATATCTAATTTAAGCTATACATAGCCATTTTCTTTTGTCCCTACCAGGGCCAATAAATAGGTCCTTCACCATAGTCTCCTTAGGCCATGTTTCTGTACAGTATCTTATCATTTTTATCTTATCTAGATCCTTTATTCCCTCATAGTATCCAACTTATTTAAAAGTTTCACCTTAAAAGGACTACTAGGAGATATTTCTTAAAAAATTCCTTCCCTTTTTCTCTTCCTGATGGCACGGTTTCCAGCACACTGTCCACATCTTTAACTAGCAACTGGTATTCAAAATTAACTAGCAACTGGTGGTTCAAATACAATTTTTTTTTTTAAATTTTGTTTTGGATTTTGTGTTTTTTTAATTTTTGTTTGTTTTGGGGTTTTTTTCTAATAAGGTGTATTGTATTAGTTGTAAATGAGGAAGAGAAAATAAATATTAATTATTGTATGGAAAATGTAAATATAATGGTTACTTTAAGAAGTTCCTTATTCATAAGAGACAAGGACAAAGATGGCAACTTTAAAGCAATGTTTTGAACATTGGAAATTGAAATAAATATGGCCAGCTTTTAGTGGGAAACAAAACAAAAAACAATAGCGACTTAAAGAAATATTTAGTGGAAAACAAAAATAAAATATGGTGGTTTACCAAGGGTTTTCAGAATAATAATGTTCAATGCAAATGAAAAACATTCTATAACCTAAGAATAGTGCAATGTCAATATTAAGTCCAAAAAGAAATATAATATCTATCCTTTTAGCTGGAAAAATGAAACAATAATGATGGCTATTTCAAGAAATTGAAACAACTTACAATCACCCTGCCCCAACCAAATACAAAATAAAACACAGGCAAGCCGCTTACTCAAAAATGGGCACTCTGCACCACCACACTTCAAGCAATTACAAAATGGCCTCAATGAGCCGCTTACTCAAAATGGCCACTGCAAATTCTCACATGAAAATCAAAACGGCCGCTTTTCTGGCCCACCACAAAGGAAAAACTCAAAATGGCACTTCTCAGCCCACCACACAGAAAACTCAAAATGCCTGCTTCTTCAGCCCCGCCACCAAACAGAAAATTCAAAATGGCTGCTTCTGGCCCATCTCACAGAAAACTCCCGAAAATTCCTTAGGAGTGGTAGAAGGACTTTATGGCCTGCCTTCAACCTCCGAACCTCATTTCCGTAGGGGCCCTGACTTCTTAACATACAAAAAAAGAGGAAAAATTCTCCCTAACGTAAGCCTGTTTCTAACCTCCTCTTCAGCCCTAGTGACTGAAAGGGCCCTTCCACAGCTGGCGGCCCACCTTCCCCCTGCAGGTCACCTTCCTGTGAGTCTGTTTTCAGCCACCCCCTATTGACCCCTTTAGCTGGGATCCTGCTCAGGGTAAGCCTACTTGCCGTCTATACCCCCTTCCCACTGGGGTCCTTAGTTCGAGGACCCTGCTCCCTTGGGTTGGGCACCCTCCCTTCCCTGGCTTCAGAAAAGGGGCACTCCCCTTCATGGTGGACCACTTTGTTTTCAGTGGTCTCCGTATAGGAGTATTTCTAGACTCCCCAGTCTATCCCTTGAGGAACAGCCCTCCCAAAAGTGGGTTGAGCTAGCAAGTCAGAAGCTCTACCCTCATTGGGCAAGTCTGCCCCAGGTAACTCGCCCTCGGGGTACCCCCTATGAACCCCCAATGGATCCTTAGTTCAGGATACAAGTGTGTCCCCCTCTATGACCCCACAGGATCCTATTCAAGGGTTACAACTTGGGCCAACTCGGGCTCAAACTTACCCCTAGGAGCCTCCAATCACCGGAGGAACGGGAGCCTGAGCAGGATAAGGGGCAGCTATAGGTGAGCCACTCCTGTCTCCCCTACTCCTGGGGGTCCAGAAAGCGGTACATGCCACTCCACAAACAACACTTTGCTTTCCCTCAGTTCCACCTCGCAGGAGTCCAGAATTGTGTACTGGTAGGACTGCACCCGCTTTGGGGGTCTGTACTCACAGCCCCCATTCTTCATTCACACACACGCCGCTTCGCACCCCCTATTATCTTTAACTTCCACTTCATGTTACTCTTGAGGCAACGTGAGCCCCGCTCCCTCTCGGAAGGCTCTCACCTTTTGGTCGCTGTGTTCCTGCAGCCTTGGGTAATAGGTGCAAATCCCTTCCGCAGTCCGACGTAAGTCCAATCTCTGGCAGCCATGAAGGTGGCTGGATGCATCCTCCCAGGTCCTGGGCTACCCTGGACTGTTTTTGGGGCGGGCGATCCAGGACAATCCCCAGAAGATGTTTATGAATATGAACGAGGCCAAATCTTTCTCTGGAGAAAGAGATTCTCGTTTATTTCAAATAGCTGCAAGGGAACGGGAAGTAACCTAGGATAAGCCCAAGCACCCACACAGTGAGCCAAAAAACCAAGAAGAGTGCGCTTACCCCAAGTGCACTGGGTTCTCCCTGAAACAGTTTTCAAGAAAGAAAACCTTCGACCCAACCAAACTCCCCCCATTTATAGCCCCCTTTGAGTCCAGGGATTGGCTCCATTTTGGAGCCGCATGGTGATTTGTCCCATTTCCAGGCTTCTCATTGGGTCTTTTAACGCCATTTCCTTCTGACCAATCGTTTCTTGCAGGGCTTTGAATGATTGATTCGATCTTCCATCCAAATCCCTCTCGACCTCACCTTCCCCGCCACACTGCGCTTCACCAAAGCTGGACCCTTCTCCTAGAACCATTCTAATAAGGCCCCCCACTCTTCAACATAATAACAATTAATTATAACATAATTAATACATATTAATTGAACTATACCCTAATTTAACAAACTTTTATTTTATAACATTTAGCTTGGCCACTGCAGCCCCAGAATTCCAATTTTCAACCTGTCTTTGTCGGCTTACATTAGACCAATTGGCCAATACCAAGAAATACTTGACAGTGTGGTTGAAAGACGTTCAAAATCCTGCTAGATTGCATGGATCAGTGAACCCTCATAACATTCCTGAAGACCCTTTTGGAGCCCCAAGAATTAGAGCTCCTGGGTTCTTTATAAATGGCATTTTTGTGTTGATATTAAATTACACAGGAGAAATCAGTTCTAAAGCTTGGGATGTTTTCTTCCGTATCACGCCTGTTTTACAAGAATTTTCAAAACTTTTGGTGTAATACATTTCTGGCAGCCTTTCTAAATCTAGCAATGCCCCCTAAGGCTGGCCCTCAGGAATGTTTTTGGTCTGTGGAAGAATCGGGGCCTTTGGCCGCTATCCCTTCGCGCATACAAGGAGGTCCCTGTAGTCTGGGACGATTTGCTGTGCTAACACCTAACACATCCATGATTTTTTACAGCGCGAAGATCCCTTGCAGAATAAGGGCGCAGTTTTACATGCATTTGTGATAAATACTGCAATGATGAAAGTGTCTGTGGTCTGAGACCCAAACGAATTTTGGCCTCTTTACTTTTGGCCAAAACTGCTTGCCAAAAAAAAAGCCTTAATTCCAATAAATGAGATGGCTTGTTTGGTGACCAAAAACAGACAAATGCCACTAGCTCTGCTTTTGTCAAAGCCTGTTAATGGATTTTGATAGTTGTAAGCATGCTACTTTTGCAAAATCGAGCTGCGATAGGGTTTTTGCTTCTAGCACAAGTCATGGCTACTTGAAGATTGATGAATGTGTTACATAACCTTTCTGATCAACTTGCAATCTCTCCATAAAAGCATACAAACAGCTTGAAGGCTGATGTGTTTAATTAAGGTAGAATCTGGATCTTTGGACTAGGATAACCTGTTTTAGGTTTGTCTGTAGTTAGCTCCCTGGCTAAAGGATTTCTTTAGGATAGGTATGCATTTTGGTTGATTTTGATAATAATTATATTAATCATGGATACCTTGCTTCCTTTCAATGTGTTGCAGAGGATTAATTAATATGACCATTAAAGGAGTGGTTTTGGTTGACACAGAAGGGGGGAGATTTGGGGGCACAAGACAGAGAGTACTTTGACTTGTTAGGATAAGAGAATTGATAGATAAAATGCCTTCAGCAAAAGCAAAACAGAACTTTGAAAATTAGGTCTAGATAGCAAGAAGATTTAATTAGCAGGTTTACCAGAAACAAGAAAAATCCTTTAAACAATGCAAGCAAGAGGTGTTGTTATATGCATAAGTTTGTGTATGTGATTTCAACCTAATCATTGTTCAGTACACATTACTAGTCTCCCTAAAATAGTATAAGTGTTTGTATCCCACAATAAAGCGGATTCTGATACCGAGTCAGTCTCCCTGTTCCTCCAATGCTGACAGTGGACAGATGTTTGCCCAAGCTCCATGCTCCCTATAAGATTCCTTGCAAGAATTTTGGATAGCCACATCCCAGTACAAATAGATGCAGTCATTCCTCTCTGTCAAAATCTTGAGGCAGACCCAGGAGGCATCTTGAAAGTGGAACAAAATCCTGGGTTGGGAGGGGAAAAAAGTGCACGCAACTCCTCTGCAAATCACTCGTTCCCCTGTAGAATCATGAGCCTTGGTTAGCTTGCTTTCCTGGTGACTCAGTACAGACATGTCCTCTGATGGTGGACAGCACAGTGCCTTGAAAGGAGCTTTCCCTGGGCTCTTCCCACTTCAAATGCTGAGGGTGGCATTTGAAAATCAATGCAATTGCTGACGGGCCCAGAACTACCTTGAAATTCTCTTGCTGAAACACTGCACTTGTTACCCAGAAGAGTTCCCTCCATTTGAAAGCATCTTTTTCCCATTTCCAAGTCAGCTCACATCAACCAGGCATTAGTAGGAAGGAAGCATGACACCTTAGAGTGAGCCAGTGTGGGCCCTCAGAACGCCTTGAGAGAGCGCTTTGGTGCCCCAAAGGTTTTAAGAGAGGCCACTGTTAGGAAGATGTGCCATTTAGCCCTCCTTTACTCTTCATACTAAAGTCATTGCCAGAAGGGGGGACAAGCAGGGCCTGGTCCCTCCCCTGCCCACTGCTGAGCTGCAGCTGGCACTGTGGGACACCAGGGCACAGGGGAATAACATCTCTGCAGGCAGGTGGGGCGTGTGGCGCAGCTGTCAGGGGTGTGGGGCGGGGCAGGGCCCCTCTGCCAAGGGGAGAGCCTTGGGCCGCCCGGGAGCAGCACAAAGCCAGGAACGGGACAGCCCTCGCGAGCGCACAGCTTCCAAGGCACTGAGCAGCTTAGGCATGGCGTGACAGAGGGAACATTCCAGGGCTCTGGAGGCTTTAGAGTTTGTATTGCCAGTCCTGCTGAAACCAAGGGCTCCTACAGAGCATCTTCTTGACACATAAACTTCAAGGAATTTTAGGGATTTAGAGGGCTGAGGTTTTAGTTAGAGATAAGCTTTATTAGAGTTAATTAAATAAATGGGTAAGCTTGATAGGTTAAGAGTTAGTAGTTAACTCATATTGATTGCCTGTTAACATATTTTTGGTTAGCTGGTTTTAATGAAGAATATAGAGACTGATAAATAGCTTTTAGGAACATAAGACAATTGTAGGTCTTCCTTTCTGTGGAAATCAATTGAAGCACAGGCGATGAGGAGTTCTAGCCAAGGTTCATTTGGTCATATTTGCATTGAAATGGTAGAAAGGTCAAGAATGCGGAAGACTTACATTTACTTCCTCAGTTTGGGACCCCTCCCCATGAAAGGGACCACACACCCATTTCAAGGACAAAACTGCACATGGCTTAATAGCTTTTTGAACTAATTACCATACAAAGCAGGGAAATGTTATATACCAAACTTATGAATATGCCACTTGTATTTGGGCCATTCAATACTTGTACAAGGATAAAAGGACTTGTCTGTAATTCACCTGTTTAAATTTGCGGTGTGTATTTGCGGACTATCTATTCTAGCTAAACAATCCTCTATTATCTAAGCTATCCATGTTCTATTAGTCCTTAAAAGTCTCTCCGCTACCATTTTCCCGAAATTTTTTAAAAATTTTGTATTTGGAGGAAGAAAACCAAACACAGCTGGCAAAATGAATCTAACACACACCTAACCTTAACCTAACCTAAACCTAACCTAAACCTAAACCTAAAGCTAAACCTAACCTGGACCCTAACAGAGCAACATAAAGGAAAGCATTACATTTTCCTATCTACAGCACAAGCTCCTCCTTAGAACACAGGGGATGGCTTGAAAACTCTGCCTTAAAGATGACCCATCCCATTCCCTCCTCTCGGTTGGCGGGGCACAAGGCCCTCCTCAGGCGCAGGGTGGTCTCCCTTCTCCAGTCTTCCTGCGCTTGCTTGGCTGAGATGATCAGAGCAGCCAGGCTGGAGGCAGGATTCGCCTGGAGGTCACAAATGGATGCTGCCCAGAGGAAAAAGAACAAAGGAAAAGAAAAGCCTTACTTTCCAGGATCAACATCCTCACTGGGCTCGAGCAGGATTTCCTTGGCTCTCAGGAAGACACGCAAAGAGCCACCAAGGGCAGCCATGTCCCCCTGCGGCTTCTGTCCCGGAGAGCTGTCTGCGCCACGTAAGGCCCACACTCCTCCTCATCCCTTCCTGCAGGTTCTCAGTTCCACAGGGCTTTTTGCCCTTTGCTTTTCTTACCTGCAGGAGTTCCTGGGCAGACCAGCGCCTTCGATCATCTGCCTTGCAGGCAGCACGGTAGGAAGTTCGCGCAGGAGAGCCGAGTTGGTGCCTGTGGTCTGCGTTTTGGGGGCCCGTTCCTTTCTATCAGCTTTCAAAAACCTTACAGCACTGGATGCAAGGGAGGACACTCCACCGGCTCCTTTGCTAGCCACATCCAGCTCTTTCCACCACAGAGCCCTCTTGCTAAGCTGCACCTTACCCTGAGACGGGTTCCCGCTTGGTAAGGAGGGCTTCCCCTTCCACCAATTCCCAGCCCCATGATCCCCAGGGACACAAATGTCCACTTTGGGGCCGTAGGCTTCTCCTCTGACCACCTCCGGTTGCCATCCAGCTGGGCAGTGCCGGACGCTGGAGCCTGACGGCTTGCTGTGCCCAGGGCTTGAGCTGAGCACAGATGCCAAAGTCACCTGAGGACAAAAAACAAAGCCTCTCAAGACAGCTACCACTGGCAAAGCCATCCCAAAAGGGATGCCCACTCCAGCCTGACCAGGCCACGCTGAATCTAGCTGAAAAGCAGCTTGAGCTCTCCTTCCACGTGGTGGAGCCAGGCAAATAAGCATCGGCCACTTCAAAAGCACCTTGACGATTCACGCACTGACCAAGCGGCCGTCACCAAAATGCCACCCCACAGCATTATTGCTGGAAATGCTGCAGCCCAGCAGGGATACCCACCCAACTGGACATGATCCATTCCCGTGCCACAAGAACGTTGCGCTTTTGAGTCTCTGCTGGAATGACTTGCGCTGGGAATGAAGGAAAAATGCAGTCCTTGCAAGGGCACTGAGAAGAAAAGGGAGGGAGGGCGAAAGTTACGTGACGTGCAGGATCTTGATCTCATCCCACAGCAAGGAAAGAGCTTCCACGGGATTTGACAGCTTTCTCAGGGAATTGTGGTAGGCGACAGCATCACGGTGCTGTCACAAAGAAGAGCTTGCTGGCTTAACAACTCTTGGAAGTTTTTCAAGATTTTCAAGCAAAGGCATCTGGGCCTCCAAAAGTTTCCACCGGCCTTCGGTACGAAGCTGTGTCACCTTTGGCTGGGGAGGCGGCACAGGCAAAGATTTTTGGGGGACAGCCTAAGTTGGCAGCAGCGAGGAAAGAAGCACCTTTGACCTGTTCCAGAATTTCGTCACCATCTGGGCTTGAATGCTATCCTTTGAAGCTGAGGACACTCTTTGCACCTTGGTTGAGAATTCTGCCACTGGCATTGCTTGCCTTCCAGTGGCAAGCAATGTAGGACAAGACGGACAAGCTCTCGGCAAGTATCCCAGGCAAAGCGCTTGAGAAGGAAGGAAGCAATGTGAAACCATCGGAGTGAGCCGAGAGCACCAGCGCCAGAGGTAAGACAGTATGGAGAGTGCAAGAACAGAGCCTTAAGCATGCATTGACACTGGCAGGCAGTAACACTTCCCATGCTCTTTCTTCTCTTGTGTGGCGTGACTGCATCAGCACAGAGCAGCAGCAGCAGCAGCAGCAAATGAAAGGTCAAGAGCAAGAAATCTCCGGCCCTCCATCTCTCTCTT
>NDFG01000620.1:33806-47276 GCA_002167245.1 Sporophila hypoxantha | reverse complement strand
CTTTTTAGCGGCCTTTTGGCGGCGTTTTGGGGCGCTTTTGGCGGGTTTTTAATGGGTTCTGCAGGGGCGCCTGAGGGAGTTTTTAATGTGATTTTTTGGTGATTTTTTAGTGGGGTTTTAGTGGGGTTTAGTGGGGTTTTAGTGGGGTTTTGGGGTGTTTTTAGCGTGTCTCTGGGGGTTTTTAGGAGATTTTTAATGGTTATTTTTAGTGGTGCATTAGGGATTTTTAATGTGATTTTTTTGTGATTTTTTAGTTGGGTTTTAGTGGGGTTTTAGTGGGGTTTTGGGGCGCTTTTAGCAGATTTTTAATGGTTTCTTCAGTGGTGCCTGAGGGATTTTTTAAAGTGTTTTTTTGGGGTGGTTTTAGGAGATTTTTAATGTTTTTTTAGTGGCGCCTTAGGGATTTTTTAAAGTGATTTTTTTGTGATTTTTTTGTGATTTTTTAGTGGGGTTTAGTGGGGTTTTAGTGGGGTTTTTAGGTGATTTTTAGTGCGTTCCTGGGTATTTTTAGGTGATTTTTAATATTTTTTTCAGTGGTGCCTTAGGGATTTTTTAAAGTGATTTTTTGGTGATTTTTTAGTGGGGTTTTAGCGGGGTTTTAGTGGGGTTTTGGGGTGTTTATAGCGTGTCTCTGGGGGTTTTTAGGAGATTTTAAATGTTTTTTTTAGTGGCGCCTTAGGGATTTTTTAAAGTGATTTTTTGTGATTTTTTTGTGATTTTTTAGTGGGGTTTAGTGGGGTTTTTAGCGCGTTTCTGGGGTTTTTAGGAGATTTTTAATGGGTTTTTCAGTGGTGCCTTAGGGATTTTTTGAAGTGAATTTTTGTGATTTTTTTAGTGGGGTTTTAGTGGGGTTTTGGGGTGGTTTTAGCGTGTCTCTGGGGGTTTTTAGGAGATTTTTAATGTTTTTTTTTAGTGGTGCCTTAGGGATTTTTAAAATGTGATTTTGGTGATTTTTTAGTGGGGTTTTGGGGTGGTTTTAGCGTGTCTCTGGGGGTTTTTAGGAGATTTTTAATGGTTTCTTCAGTGGTGCCTTAGGGATTTTTTAAAGTGATTTTTTGGTGTTTTTTTGGGGTGGTTTTAGGAGATTTTTAATGTTTTTTTAGTGGTGCTTTAGGGATTTTTTAAAGTGATTTTTTTGTGATTTTTTAGTCGGGTTTTAGTGGGGTTTTGGGGTGTTTTTAGGAGATTTTTAATGTTCTTTTCAGTGGTGCCTCAGGGATTTTTTAAAGTGATTTTTTGTGATTTTTTAGTGGGGGTTTTTAGTGCGTTCCTGGGAATTTTAGGTGATTTTTAAATGGTTTTTTTTAAGTGGTGCCTTAGGGATTTTTTGGTCATTTTTTAGTGTGGTTTTGGTTATTTTTAGGTGATTTTTAATGGTTCTTTAGTGTTGTTTTAGTGATTTTAAAAGCGATTTTTGGGTGGGTTTTTGGGTGGTTTTTTAGTGTGGTTTTGATTATTTTTAGGAGATTTTTAATAGTTTTTTTAGTGATTTTTAGTGGGGTTTCGGTGAGTTTTGGGGGGGTTTAGTGGGTTTTTTTGGGTATTTGTAGGTGATTTTTAATGTTTTTTTACTGGTGTCTTAGGGATTTTTTAACGTGATATTTAGAGGGCTTTTGGTGGTTCTTTTACCCTTTTTTAGTGTTTTTTGGTTATTTTTAGGAGATTTTTAATGTTTTTTTAGGGATTTTTAAAAGTGATTTTTAGTGGCTTTTTGGTGGTTTGCTTAAGGTTTATTGCCGTTTTTTAGGGTGCATGTTTGGGTTTGGTTTTTAGTATTTTTAGGCGTTTTAGTCTTTTCTTTAGTGCTTCTTTAAGTATTTTTTTGTTTTGAGTAGTAGTCTAGGTGCCTTTTAGGTTTTCAGTGTTTTCTAGAGTGAGATTTTGTTGTTATTTTAGGTATTTTTAGTATTTTACTGTTTCCGAGGTTGAATTTAGGATTTTTAGTATGTTTTACTGATTTTTTTGCTGTTTGTAGTGTATTTTTGTGGTTTTTCTGATTTCTTCTGTGGCGATTCAGCATTTTTCTTAAGTATTTTTAGTAAACTTTTTGGGGGGGGGTTATTTTAGGGATTTTTATATATTTTCAGCGGTGTTAGTACTTGTAAAGTGATTTTTAGTGTTTTTAGATGTTCTTGGGCTTTTTAAGAGTGATTCTGTTTTTTATGGTGCCTTAAGGTTTTTTTTGGGATCTTCATGTGATTTTCGTGTTATCTTAGTGTTTTCTTCAGTTGCATTTCAGATTTTTCTGGGTTTTGTTCTTTGCACGGCGTCCGCTCAGAAAAAGCAGAAAAAAAGGAAATATTGAATAATTTTTGGCGAGGTTGGGTTATCAAATGGGGATTCCTCGGCGATTCATTCCCTGACAAGGGGGAAAAAAATCCTATTAAAATATGCATTTTTTGGTGAATAATCTAGAAGCGCCTCTTTCATTCAGGCAAAAAGGGGGGAAAAGCGAGAAAAAATGGGAAAAATTTCTTTAAAAGGGGAAAAGGACAAAAAGGGGAAATGATTAAAAAGGGGCGGGAAATTGACCAACATGCAAAGCGGATAAAAAAGGGAAATGACAAAAAAAAATGGGGAAGGATATAAATAAGTGAAAAAGGACAAAAAATGGGAAAATAAAAATTGGGGGAGGGGAAGATTGGGGGAGCGACAAATTGGGAAAAAAAACAAAAAAAGGGGGAAATAGACAAAAATGGCGGTGAGGACAAAAAAAAAGGGGAAAAAGGGTAATGGACCAAAAAGAGGGGAAAAGGGACAAAAATGGAATAAAGACAAAAGGTTGAAGAAAAAAAGCAAAAAAGGGAAAATCTGGGGAAAAAAGGCCTAAAAATGGACAAATCCAATATAAGATTCGTCACTGCCTGCGCGGGGGAGCCGCGAGGGTTCAAAAAATATTTAATCCTGGAAAATTTTCAATTTATTTCGATTTTGCTTTTTGGGGGATAACCGCTGATAATGGAGGAGCCGGAGGGCATTTTTTGCCGCAATTCCGGGATCGGACGCCTCCGCGGTGGGAAAGTACTTTTTTTTTGTGTTTTTTTGTTTCCTCCCGTCTTACGCCGTCGAAATGGGGATGAACCCGCAGACAACAGCGCGGCTTGCAAAGCAAAAAAAAAATAAATTAAAAAAAAATCGCTTTGTCCTCAAAAAACCCTTCCCGCACCCCCGTCCCGGCCCAGGCCAAGGAAAATCCGTTTGGATAATTTAATTAATTTCCTGATTTTTGGTTTCTTTTTTCAGCGCCCCCCGAGTGGAAGAGTGGAGGGAGGGGATTTGGGGACAAAAATCGAATTTGGTCGTTTTGCTTTTTTGGGGTGGGAGGGAAAAAGGGGGAAAATGAAGAAAAAGGGGTGAGAATAAGAAAAAGGGATGGAAAATGGGGAAAAAAAGTTAAAAGATCGAGTAAAAAGAAGGGGGGGATGGACAAAAAATTAGGGGGGAAAACAAAGAAAATGACAGAATTAAAATAAAATAAAACCCTCAAACCCCAGCTGGAAAATACTCCCAGTATTGATTAAGGGAAATGGAAAAAATTGATTTTTAGTATTTTCTCTTTTTATGGAATTCCCAAGCCCCCTCGAGCGTGGGGAGAGCCCCAGACCGCGATTTTGGTGGGAATTTGGGATTTAGAATGGAGCTTCCTCCCCAAAAACCATTGGTATCCCAATTTTGCCTTCACGTCCTCCGACGTTTCTGAATTATTTAAGTCCTCCCGGGCTCGATTGGGGTTTAATTTATTTCTTTTTTAATTAATTATATTATTTATCATTAATTTTAACCTGCGGAGAGAGAGAGAGGAAAAAAAGAAATTCCAATTTCTGCCTTGAGAAGCAAACCGTGGGGATATTTTACAGTCTGGGGGTTTTTATATATTTATGACTATTTGTTTGTGGATTATTTATCTTTACGGGGGTCTGGGATTTATTGGATGGAAAATTCCCTTTAGCCCTGACGGATGGGAGCCATAAAAATCGGATTTATTGGGTGAAAATCCTGTTGTGGGCGGGCATGGCTTCCGTTATCTTAATTCTGATGTATTTTTTTCCATCTCTTGCCCCAAAATCTGCCGGATTTTCCCCAAATCCGTAGCCTGGAATTCCGGGATTTGGGCATTTTGGGAGGACTAGGTAGCTCCAGGAAATTGAGATGCTCGGGGAGAGAGAAAACCCCAGAAAAAAGCCCCAAAAAATCCCAAAATACCGCGGTAGGAAAAACAAAACCAAATCCAGATGAAAAAACCCAAAATTCCAAGTGGAGAATAAAAAAACCAAATTCAGGGGTATAAGAACCCCAAACTTTCAGGGCATGAATCAAAAACCCAAAAATTCAAGTGGAAAAAAAACCGCAAATTCCGAGGGTAAGAGAAACCCCAAACTTCAGGGATGAAAAAACCCAAAATTCAAAGTGAGAAAACCCCAAAAATTCAAGTGCGAAAAAAAAACCCAAATCAGGATGCAAAACCCAAAATATCAAGTGGAAAAGAAAACCCAATTCTAGGGGTAAAGGAAATTCCCCAATCCATGGTAAAAACCCCAAAATTTCAAGTGGAAAAAAAAAAAACATAATTCAGGGGTAAAGAACCCCAAATCCAAGTAGGAAAATCCCCAATTTTGGGAGAAAATCCCTAAATTTAGCGGAAAAAAAACCCGAAAGCTTTATGGAAATAACCCTAAATTATGGGGGAGAGAGGGGAACCCCATAATCCAAGGCGGGGAAAATTCCAAATTTAGCGGGAAAAAAAACCAAATCCAGGAGGGGACAAAAACCAAATCACAGGAAAATAAATCGCAAAATCCACGGGTGAAAAAAACCCACATATCAAGAAAAAAACCCCAAACCCAAGAAAAAAATCCAGAATCCAATAAAAAAACCCAAATCCAATTTTAATAAATCTCCAAAATCCAATTAAAAAAATCCCCAAATACCGAGGGGGAAAACAAATCCCAAATTCAAGGAAAAACAAAATCCCAAATCCGAGGGGAAAAAAATCCCAATTCAAGAAAAAAATCCCAATCTGAGGGGAGAGAAAATCCAAAATTCAATCGAAAAATTAAATCCCATAATCCAATTAAAAAAATCCCAAGATCCACGGAAAGAAAAATCCCAAACCCAAGAAAAAAAAATCCCCAAATCCCAGAAAAAAGCCCCAAGACCGGGGAAGTTCCATTCGCCCTTTGTTTAATTGCGGCTGTCCCTAATTATATCCCTGCCCGCTGACGTCACCGAGCGCTTTGATCCCACCTCGTTATAGAATAATTAAATATTAAAATACACAGCAGGCGAGGCCGCGAATTGACGAGATAAAGAGGGGAAACCCCAATAAAATCCTATTTTATTTGAATTATGTTTTTTAAATTTTATGTAGGGGATGAAAAAAGAGGAAACCCGAGATAAATATCCTATTTTTATTGGAATTATTTGCTTGTTTATTTTATCGAGGGGGATAAATAAGAGGACAACCCAATAAACTCGCTATTTTATTGATTTTTTTTTTTTATTATATGAGGGGGTATAAAGAAAAAGAGGGGAGAACCCCCAATAAAATTCCGTATTTTTCATTTGAATTATTGTTGTGTCTATTTTGATTGAGGTTATAAACAAAGAGGTGAAACCCCAATAAAAATCCCCTTTTAATTTTCAATGGTTTTTTTCCTGTTATAACCGTCCGAACCTGGGAATAAAACAATCTTCCGAATAATCAATCCCGTTTTAATGTTAAATGTTGTTTTCCCTTGAGCACTCCCCCGAAAAATCACCATACGAAAGATCCGCATTTTAATTTTTTTTTTTGTCCTGTTATTCCCCAAACTGGGGAAAAAAATCAGAATAAAATCCCATTTAATTTTATTTTGTTTTCCTTTAACTCCCCAAACAGGGAGGAAAAAATCCAAATAAAATCGATTTTAAATTTAACTTTTTTTTTCTTTAAAAACCCTCTGACTGAAGGGGGAAAAAAAATCCAAATAAAAAATCCCATTTAATTTTATTTTTGTTTCCCGCTTTAAATCCCCAAACGGGAGAGCAAAAAAATCCAATAAAATCCCATTTTAAATTTTAATTTTTTTCCTTTAAACCTCGGATCTGCAGGAGAAAAAATGCAAATAAAAATCCCATATTAAATTTTTTTTTTCCTTTACAAATCCACCAAAACAGGGGAGGAAAAAAAATCCCAAATAAAATCCTCATTTTAATTTAATTTATTTTTCCTTTATACCCTCGAACTAAGGGGAAACAAAATCCAAAAACTAAATCCCTTTTAATTTTAATTTTTGTTTAAATTAAAAAAAAAAGAAAGGCGAGCGCGGGAGAGCACAAAAGAGGTCCCGCGAGGATGATTTATTGGCTTTTTACACACCCAATAAAAATGCTGAACAAAGCATGCCCCAAAGCGCTCCGTCCACCGCTGGCGCAGTTAGGGCTAATATAATAAAAAACTAACAGTTAACTTTGTGATCTACTTTTATTGTTTAGCGCCTAAATACGGCTTCGGGCCGGGATAGATGCTCTACCCAGAAGGGAGGGGTGGGCTCGGAGAGCGACGGAAAAAGGGAAAAAACCTGAAAAAAAATCCCAAAAATCCCTAAAAAATCCAAAAAAAAATTCCCCGGGGTCCCGGGGTTTTGGAATTCCCAGGGAGCCGGCGATCGCGGAAAATTCGGACATTGGGAGACTTTTGAGGGAGGATTGGGGGTTTGGGTCGAGCTGCGGTTGGGAGAGGCCAAGGGGGATCTCTTTCTGAGGCCACTAAAAAGGCCAAAATCCTGCCCCAAAATTCCCCCAAAATTGCCCCAAACATGCCTCAAGACAATGCCCCAAACATTGCCCCAAAGTGCCCAAAATGCCCCAAAATGCCCCAACAGATTGCCCCAAAATACCCAAATTACCCCCAAAATGCCCCAAAATACACAAAGTGCGCCAAAACAAGCCGACACCCGAACAACCACAATCGCCACACAACATCCAGAAAGGCCCCAAAAGATTCCTAAATCCCAATCACCAAAGATCCTAACCCCAAAATCCCCAAAAACAAATCACCAACACGAACAAAATCCCCAACATCCACCCCAAAACACCGAACAAATACCCAAATCACTAACCCAAAATCATCCGAACAACCAAAAACCGCCAATCCCCACCCCGAACCACCCCAAACCATCCCCAACAAAAGCCCCAAATCCATCATAAACCACCCTAACAACCACCAAATCCCACCCTGAAACCACCCCAACAGACCCACAAAAATATCCACACAAATATCCAACCGCTAAACCACCCCAAATCCTCCCAAAATCCAACCAAATCATCCCAAACCCACCCAAAATCCTCCAGTAAAACATCCCCAAAATGACTCCAAACCACCCCAAACCATCCCCAACAACCCCAAAACCACCCCAATCCACCCAGAACCCATTCCCAAACCATCCGAAAAACACCCATATCCCACCCAAACCATCCAACCCATCCCAAAGAACCGAGCCAAATAACCCCAACATGTCCATATATCCATAAAAAACCGCCCCAAACTTCCCAAAGCCACCCCAAATATCCAAAATCCACCCCTAAGTTCATCCTAAACCACCCCAATCCACCCAAACCACCCTCCAAATGTACCACCTCAGTAACCAAACCCAAGACCCCCCAACCAAACCAAATCAACCCAAACCACGCCAAACCACCCCAACCACAAGGCCCCAGAATCCCCCTAAACCACCCCAAGCTGCCCCAAACCATCCCAAACCTGCCCAAACCATCCAAACCTGCCCCAAACCATCAAACCTGTGCCCCAAATCCACCCCTAAACCCAAACAAACCCATCCAAATAACCCCAAACAGTCCAAAATCCAAACAAACCGTCCCAAACGTCCCAAAGCACCCCAAATATCCGAAATCCACCAAAGTCACTCCTAAACCACCCTCAATGCTGTCCCAGAACCATTCCCAAACAGCCCAAATCCCGCCCAAACCATCCCAAACTGTCCAAGAAGCACCCCAAATATTCCAAAATCCACCAAAGTCATCCTGAACCACCCCAAATCACCCAAGACACCCAAAATAGCCAAAATCCACCCCGAACCACCCAAACCACCCCAAAAAGCCCAAATCCATCCTAAACCAACCCCAAACCCAAAAAGCCCCAAATCCATCCTAAACCACCCCAAAAAGCCCCAAATCCATCCTAAACCACCCCAAGCTGCCCCAAACAATCCCAAACCCAAACCAACGGCCCCGAGACACCCAAACCCACCCTAAACCACCCCAAACTGTCTCAAAGCCACCCCAAATATCCAAAACCCACCCTAAGCCATCCTGAACCATCCCAAATCACCCCAAACGGCCCCAAATCGACCCTAAACCAGCCAAGCTGCCCCGAACCACCCCAAAACCAGCCCATACCCACCCTAAATCCACGTAAATCATCCCAAAAGATCCCAAACCACCCCGAACCATCCCAAATGGCCCCAAACCCACCCAAAATCCATAGAAACCATCCCGAATCATCCCAAATACAATCCAAATCCAACCCAAACCACCCTAAACCGTCCCAAATCCACCCCGAACCATCCCAAATGACCCCAAACCATCCCAAACGCACCCAAAATCCACAGAACCCATCCCGAATCATCCTAAATCCAACCCAAACCACCCCAAACCATCCCAAATGACCCCGAACCCACCCAAAATCCACAGAAACCATCCTGAATCATCCCAAATCCAACCCAAAACCACCCCATACCCACCCTAAACCATCCCAAATCCACACCAAACCATCCCAAATGACCCCAAACCACCCCGAACCCACCCAAAATCCACAGAAACCATCCCGAATCATCCCAAATCCAACCCAAATCACCCCAAACTGTCTCAAATCACCCCAAAACATCCCAAACCACCCCAAACCACCCCAAATAATCCCAAATCATCCCAAACCACCCCAAACCACTCCAAACCATCCCAAATGACCCCAAACCCACCCAAAATCCATAGAACCCATCCCGAATCATCCCAAACCACCCCAAACCATCCCAAACGACCCCAAACCACCCTAAACTCACCCCACCCCCAAATTTGGGGGAATTTCGGGTAATTTTCGCTCCCTTCTCCACGGCCTGGGTCGACCCCCAGCCCCGCTTGGGATTTGGGGGAATTTTGGGGGATTTGGGGGAATTTTGGGGGATTTTGGTCGCTGACCCTTGGCCTGGGCTCTGCCCTCACCCCAAACCCCCCTCCCGCTGATCCCCATCCCAGTTTGGGGCAATTTCACGGGATTTCCGCTCTCTCACCCACGGCCTGAGTTAACCCCTTCCCTTCCCATCAGATTTTGGGGGAATTTCACGGGATTTTCGCTCTCTCACCCACGGCCTGGGTTAACCCCTTCCCTTCCCATCGTGTTTTGGGGCAATTTCACGGGATTTCCGCTCTCTCACCCACGGCCTGAGTTAACCCCTTCCCTTCCTCGTGCGTTTGGGGCAATTTCACGGGATTCCGCTATTTGTCCTTGGTCTGGCTCTCCCCTCACCCAATTCCCCTTTCGCTGTCCCCATCACGATTTGGGGAATTTTACGAATTTTCTTCTGTGTTTGCGCCGAATTAACCTCCCTTCCCGCCCTCCCCATCACAATTTTGGGGTTATTTCACCGGATTTTGCTCCCTCACCCACGGCCTGGGCTCTCCCATCGCCGTCCGCTCTTCCCCGTCACAGTTTGGGGAATTTTAATGGGAATTTTATTGGAATTTTATGGAATTTCATTGAATTTATGGAATGTATGGAAATTTTCGCTCCCTTACCCATGGCCTGAGTTAACCCCTTCCCTTCCCACTCCTCCCCATCACTATTTTGGGTGAATTTCGGTGGAATTTTCGCTCCGTTGTGTTTGGCCTGAATTAACCTCCTTCCCTTCCCACTCCTCCCCATCACATTTTGGTGAATTTAATGGAATTTCTGCTCCCTTCTCCTGGCCCGGGATCTCCCCTCGCCCTCTTCATCACCCCCCATCACAATTTGGGTGAATTTTACGCATTTCTGCTCCTTTATCTCCTGGCCTAAGTTAACTCCCTTGCTCTCTCCTCTGTTTCCCATCACAATTTGGGTGAATTTTATAGAATTTCTGCTCCTTATCCCTGGCCTTGGATCTCCCCTCAGCCTCTCGTTATCCCCATCACAATTTGGTGTGAATTCTGTGGGATTTTTGTCCTTTATCCCTGCTGAGCTCTCCCTTGACCAAGTCCCCTCCCAACTGTTCCCCAAACAATTTTGGGTGAATTTATGAATTTCTGCTCCCTATCCCTGGCCCGGATTCTCCCCCGGCCCTCTCATTGCCCCCATCACAATTTGGGGGAATTTTATGGCATTATCCGCTGCTTTATCCCTGGCGCACCCCCTCGGCCCTCCCGCTGTTCTCCATCACAATTTGGTGAATTTTATGGCATTTCTGCTCCTTATCCCTGGGCCTGATTAACCCCTTCCCTTCCCACTCATCCCCATCGTTTTGGGTGATTTTATGGCATTTTCTGCTCTTTATCCTGTGCCTGAGTTAACCCTCGCTCTCCCACTGTTCCTCCATCACAATTTGGGGGAATTTTCATGAATTTTCCTCTCTGATCCCTGCTCTGAAGGTTCCCCTCACCTCTCCATTATCCCCATCGCAATTGTGGTCAATTTTGGTGGAATTTCTGCTCCTTTATCTTTGGCCTGAGCTCTTCCCTCGCCTCCGCTGCTTCCCACACAATTTTGGGTGAATTTTGTGGAATCTTTTTGGTCCCTTACCACCTGGCCCGGGGTGCCCCTTACCCAAATCTCCTCCCACTGTTTCCATCAACAAATTTGGGTGAATTTTACGGCATTTTCTGCTCTGTTTCCCTGCTCTGTGCTCTCCCTGAGCCCAAATCTCCGTCCCACTGTTCCCCATTCGACAATTTGGGGCACATTCTGTAGGAATTTTGCTTCTTTTTCCCCGCTCTGACGCAGCTTCCTCTGACCCAATCTCCCTCGCACTGGCTCTAACATCACAATTGGGTGAATTTCATGAAAGTTTTCCTGCTCCTGTCCCTGCTCTGAGCTCTCCCTCACCCTCCCGTTATCCCATCAAATTTGGGGGAATTCTGCAGAATTTTTCCTGCTCCTTGTTCCCTGCTCTGAGCAGTCCTCTGACCCAAATATCTCCTCCGTGTTTACATCACAATTTGGGGAATTTTGGCATTTCTTGCTCTTTATCCCGGCCTGAGTTCACCCGTCGCTCACCGCTGTTTCCCATTCACAATTTTGGGGCAATCTGTAGAATTTCCTGCTCCTTTGTCCCGACTCTAGAGCTCTCCCTTCACCCTCGCCGTTAATCCCATCACAATTTGGGGCAATTCTGTAGGAATTTCTGCTCCTTTTCCCTGCTCTGCCCTCTCCCTGACCCAATCTCCTCGCACTGCTCTCCATCACAATTTGGGCGCAATTCTGTAGAATTTCTGCTCCTTTTCCCCGCTCTGAGTCTGCACTACCCCCGTTATCCGTAAATGGGGAATTCTGTGGACTTTCTGTCTCTTTTCCCTGCTCTGAGCAGCTCCTCCGACCAAATCTGCCCTCCCGGCTTAGTTCTCCATCACAATTTGGGGGATCTCTGTAGAATTTCTGCCTCCTTTCCCCTCTGAAGCAGCTCTCTGACCAAATCCCCTTCGCAACTTTCTCCATCACAATTGGGGAATTTTGTAGAATTCTGCTCCCTTATCCCCTGGCGCCGGGATTCCCCTCGCCCTCGTCATCACCCCATCACAATTTGGGTGAATTTTATTGCAATTTCTGTCCCTTATCCCTGCCTCTGCGCTCTCCCTTGACCAAATTCCCTCGCACTGTTTCTCCAATCACAATTGGGGAATTCTGTGGAATTTCCTGCTTCCTTTTCCCCGGCTGCTGAGCAGCTCCTCTGACCAATCCCCTCCCACTTCTCCAGTACACAATTTTGGGGGAATTTCACTGCATTTTCGCTCCCTCATCCCTGGCCCCCTCTGCCCTCTTCCCTTGACCCAAAATCTTCCTCGGCACTGCTCTCATCACAATTTTGGGCAATTCTGTAGAATTTCTGCTCCTTTTCCCGCTCTGAGCTCTCCCCCACCCTCCATTATCCCCATACACATTTGGGGAATTCCGTAGACATTTTTGCTCCTTTTCTGCTCTGAGCAGCTCCTCTGACCCAAATTCTCCCTCCGCCTGTTCTCCATCACAATTTGGGGCAATTTCATGGATTGTTTTCCCCTCTAATCCTGACTTCTGAGCTCTGCCCTCACCCTCCATTATCCCATCATCATTTGGGGGAATTGCTGTTGGAAGTTTCTGCTCGCTTTGTCCTGCTCGAGCAGCTCCTCTGACCCAAATCGCCCTCGCATGCTCTCCATTCACCAATTTGAGGAAATTCTGTAAGAATTTCTGCTCTTCTTTGTCCTGCTCTGCCCTCTCTCTGACACCAATCTCCCTCGCCACTGTTTCCCATCACAATTTGGGGCAATTCTGTAGAAGTTTCTGCTCCTTTCCCCGCTCTTGAGCAGCCTCCCACGACCCAAAATTCCCTCCACTGTCGGGTCCCCACCCGATTCTTGGTGAATTGTCCGCCCTTCGCTCCCGGATCCGGGTCCTCGCGTCTGCCCGTCTCCTCCCACGCCTCCCCCCCGCGTTTTGGTGTAATTTCTCTTTTCTCTTTGGTTCCTGATCCTAGGGCCCACGGGCGGGGTGATTTGGCGCTCCGTCACGTGTCGAAAAAACTTTACCGCGGGTGGCCGCGAGTAGGAGCGCTTATGAGCAGAAACACAAAGCGGAGAAAATTTTTTCCACTTCAGAAATTAATGATCATGAGCTCTTATTTTGATGGGACCTCTAACTACATCGATCCGAAATTTCCTCCATGCGAGGAATACTCGCAAGAGTAATTACATCCCCGAGCCGGCGCGCGAGTTCTACAGCGCGCCGAGGAGCCGGGCGCGTCGCGCGCGACCCCCGCGGAGCTCTTTCGGGGCAGAGCCGCGGCGCTTTCGCGAGCGCGCCCCTTCGCTTTGCGGGGGCTCCGGGGAGCGGGAGGAGGGGAGGAGGAGGAGGAGGAGGAGGAGGGAGGAGGAGGAGGAGGCGGAGGAGGAGGAAGGAGGAGGGGGAGGCAGCACCTGGCGAGAAGCCGCAGCTCGTGGCGAGCCGCGGGCCGTGGCGGAGCCGAGGGCAAGGCGGGCAAGGCGCCCGTGGTTTACCCGTGATGAGAAAAGATTCCACGTCAGCGACCGTAGGAGCGGGCGGAGAGCCGGGACGGGCTGCGGGGCGGCGGGGCGGGGCCGGGCCGCGGGGATCGAGGGAAACGGCTCCGGGTCGGGTCCGTGCTCCCTCATTTCCGGCACCGCTCTGCTTCGGAAATAACTCCGGGTTCGAGCTTTGAGTTCCTTCATCATCCACTCCGTTCTAGAAATAACTCCGGCGTTCGGGTTCCTCATCATCCTAACCTTTTG
>NDFG01000619.1:0-22014 GCA_002167245.1 Sporophila hypoxantha | reverse complement strand
GAGAGAGCATTAATCTATTAGGATTTTTCCCCAAACTTTCAAAGCAATTTCTCCCCCAAAGTTTCACATTTTTCACTCCAGTCGAGGCAAAAAATTATTAATTATCTAGTTTATCGAGTATGGTTTCTCGAAATTCTGTTGCACTAAGGGAGTAGTTTTCGACACAATTGATTGTGTGTTTCAGACCTGTTGCAAAGCAGGCATAAGCCTCGGCATGAAGGAATTGCAATACGAGACAACTCAGTGGATTTGTCTAGCTACGCCGCTCACTGAGAAAGGACATAATTCTTGTCCAAGCAAGTTACATGAAAAAAGTGTAAATATAACTTGAAGTAATCAAGCTCAGCTAAACACGAAATTTGCAAAGCGCAGAGCTCATAATCAGTCAGCATTTTCATTCGCTACGTTTTAATAAAGCTATAAGAAAGTAGGCCACATATCACCCGAACAATATTTCTCGGAATAAATTCCCAACACAATTCAATCCCAAGGAAGAGACACATTTTCCTACCACAGTCTGCATAAGCCACACAATAATCTTCTCTATCTCATAACACTCTAATTTGTTATTGTTCGCCCCAATCACAAAAAAATATAATAACAAATATAGGGTAAAAATTTTCGATATATATTCACGCCCTCCAAAAATATAAGAACCACACATATTTAAAACGCGCGATTCATTTCCCCCCTACACAAACAGAGCCATATCCACATTTATTCAATGGATTAAGGGTTTATATCTTATAGGAGATGGAAATTATAGAAAGGACCAGTTAAGGGAGAGGGGTGGTGGGTCTTCTGGAGGAGATATGTATATGTTATTGATATGTCCTCGTGATTGATATTATATATGGCGAGGGGTTGTCCACCATCCTGCTTTAATTGTCTCCCCAACATGTGTGTCTGGCCAATCGGGGACACAAAACGCAAGCCGTGCTGGTGGAGAGGCTTGAACACACCGGTCAGGATAGATTTTACGTACAGGTTATTCCCAAGACAGCAGAAGTCACACATATTTGGGAAAATCATGTCGAGCACAAAGTGAAACACCACGCTTATCTTACTGCTACTCAAAGTCCCTCCCTGGTGCAGGAGAAAGCTCGTGGGAACTCCAGATTACGTCTGGGTGTGCGCCTTGGCACACTCGGACACACCTATCACTTTGCAAGGCGTTTTGGACTAAGTGAAGAGTTTAACTTGTGTGACTAATATTCTAGTGAGGTGGGCTGGCTTTTTAACTTGGCTCGATTAACATTATACTTTATTATATTGTAATGGAGAGAGAAGATTCCATAAGTTAAAATCTCTAAATATCTTTTCTCTAAGTATATCTAGTTTTTTTAGGGCGGGAGATTTTTACAGGGGGAGAACCACACACTCCAAACGCTATTATCAATTTCCAATGTTTTTTTGCGAGAGTGGGGAAGAGATTGTTTCGCTCTGAGCGCACTTGGAAAAATAAATTTGGGTGTATTAAATTTAATTATGTGTCGCTCACAGACTTCAATTTTTCGCGAGGTCATTCCTCTTCTCCATCTTAGAGAGAAAAAGAAAGCTTATTTGTGATTTTTTTATTACGAACTTTGTTGTTAAAGACACACATACACAAATGTCCCACTTTGCCCAGGATCTATATACCCGATACGAAAAATGTAGTGAGAGTCTCCCCTAAACCTCATGCCTAGGGAGCTTACATCTTTCCATTTGGCCCCACAATCTTCTCTCTCGTTGGTATATGCGTATATATTTTTATAATCTTACCACAGTTTATGCAGGCAGCAAAATTTTTGGGATTTATCTCGCCCAACCAACTTTTCATAAGAAAAAATATAGTCTCTAATATGTGGCCACAAAGTATCATCAAGGAAAAAAATAATGTTCAATATAGTATTTGTTCTTCTGCTACTGGCTTGGAATAATTTGGGGATTTTGACCACATGACACACTAATTTTAGAGAGTGTGTTCGCAGAGGAGTCTTTTACTGGGCCTCTACTTAAGTCAAGATCTATGCTCTCCTTCTCATTACACAGATTTTTTACCAATTTTTACTTTCTCCATATTCTCGAGTTTGGTCCATGATTCTAGTGTTGCCCACCGAACTTCTATTTGGTGAGTAATTTTTTCTCTTACCCCTAGGCACTATCATGTTGATCAGGTGTTCTGTCGCACCGCCCGCCTAAAAATTATAGTTTCGCACCTATTTACCTCTTTTCCCCCAAATACTATCTGCATTACTATTCTTCGCCGACGCACCAATAAATAATTTTGCCATTATTTTCCCGAACACTGTCAAATACATTTTCTTGACTGGGCAAAATTTTATGTCCATATGGGGATGTACATATGTTTTTTCCAGTCAATTAGTTTCAGGACCTTTTTGGTCTTCCCTGACTCACGAAGATTTATGAACGCCAAACCTCTATTTTTTATCCAAACCCAAGACTTCCTCTACAAGGGGAGTTCATACTGCACCCACCTCAAATGTTTGTAGCACAAATTTCTCCCCGCCACGAAATAGTCTTCAGCTTGTGTGTCCACAGAGCAACAACTCTTCCACGTGGAGTTTTCATCTCGCGCACAACGCGCTTCCAAACAATTTGTTCCTGCACCATATATTTTTCCACACGAGAACCAACTCTACTCAGACATTTATATGTCCAGGATGCTCGCACTGCGCACGCAACCAAATCTTTCAGCTGCCTCTCATGTTGTCATATCCCCAACAGACATATTGGTACTTGTACCCAATTATCTCTTGTTTTGCGCTGCCTAAGGTTGTACTCCTCTCTCATACGTGATCTCTCTACTAAACCCAAGGCTCCCCCCCACATACTACACAGGAGAGTCAGTGAATCACATCTCGCAAACATCGAGGATAAGTTATCACAGACATGGCCTTCTAATTACACGCACTCCTCAATTAATTCGCAAGAAACAAGCTTAGCTTCATCACCGCATTGCTCTTGCTTGCGTCCCTCTCTCATTGGTTGTTCTACTCTCCTTTTTCCGGCAAAACCAATAATCTATTTCACAGGGAGTTCTCGCCGGCGCGGAGGGTGTAGTAGGCACGCACGGTGTGTTGGTTTTTCGGCACCAAGAATATGTGTTGAGGGACAGGTCATATTAAGGCTCAGGAATGTCTAACCTCGCGCTACTTAATTTTTTCAATAACCTCTCTGAGGCATTCATAACGCAGGCAATTTGCGCCTATATCCTATCTCTTCAGGCTGCATTTGTCTCCTCCCCAAACACTTGTTGCACAGAGGGAGAATATATTCTCCTCGCTCCATACACAATCTTTTACTTTTAATCTTCTCCAGGGATTTTTCCATCACAACAAGATACACACATTTATTCAGGGATCATTAATCTATGCCAAACCAGGCCTAGAAAGAAACAAACAGAACTATGTGTCCCCTAACTATTTCTCCGGGGCTCGTACCAAAAGTGGGTTCTACTCTTATGTTTAATAGTCACCTAAAACGTTTTCGAGGAGTTAGTCATCCCTGAAAAAAATGCAGCCTAATATATATTAGTCTTGTCTAACTCGCGCCTCGGCTGAACGCAGATGTCCTCAACGTGATGTTGTTGTATAAACAAAGATTTCATGCTGGAGGATTCCATGAATACCTTGTTATGATGTGTGCTCTCCCCCATCTCACTCTCCCCATTTCTTCCACGCGATCGACGGGCACGCAGATGGCCGCGCCCAGGCCCAGAGCAGGGGAGTCAGTCAAGCACACAAGTCACAACAGAGCGCGAGACTCCATGGGCCCGCAGCCCAGCCAGGAACGCTCGCTCTACACCTTCACAGCCCAGCGCAGCCAGTCGGGGACCAGCGCCATACACTCCTCAGCCCCAAGGTCGCTAGCCCTCCTCCTCCTCTATCCACGTATTCTACTCCCACTAAGCCCATTCCACCAGGCACCCCTGGAGTGCCCAGGAAGGCGGCGCAGCTCGGAAAGGCGCCGGCCAATGGTAACAAACGCCGCCCGAGACGTTGAAGGCCTGAACGCTTGCGGGGGAAAAATGGAATTAAAAGAAAAATGGGAAAATGAAAAAAAAAATGGGATTAACACTCGCTCAATTAGGAAAAACACTGCGAGGAGAGTAATATAAAACGTGTGCGCAATCTTAATCTCTTTTTTGCTCTTTCTCTTCTTTCTCGGAGGTGCGGAGTCAATTTGTGGTATGACCGTCTATTTGATAATCACTCTGGAGAGAGCTGTTCTCTAGCTTCTAATCCTTCACTCTTTCTTTTAGTGAGGTGCGAGTCACTTTTATTTTCTCTGTATTTTGCGCGCGTGAATACATTGTAAGTCTTTTGTCAGGGGGAGCTATGGCAGTAATTCTTGGTTATCGATGTCGTCTTTGAAGAGTGGGTCACTGCTTCTCTACAAGCCTCATTCGGATTGAATGTGGTCACAGAGTGAAAGTGTCTTGACGTTTTGCCTTCGCACACTCTGGCCATTTTTTGCGCGGTTCGAGAATTTATTTTCTCTCCACGATATATTTTCTCATGAGGCTTAAATCTTCTTTTCACCATTTCTGGATATCATTTTCTCAAACTTTTCCTCTCTCGATAACCCCTTTTGGGGATGCCCACTTTTTCATCTTGTTTCTAATTTTTTGGGGTCCCTTTTTCTCATTTTTGGGGGTAATTAATTTCCTACAATTAAGGGTGATTGTCGCGAGAGGTACACAAACTCACTTGTTCTCCCCATGAATTTTTTTGTATGATGAGTTGTCGCTTTTAATGGTGAATCGCTTTTCTCTCTCTTTATATTGTTCGTGGCCTCCAAAATCTAATATTTTTTTTGACATTTTGAGGGTAAGCACCATTATTTCCTCCATCTTATTGGCGGTGTTTACACCTCTCATAGTTCGTCTAATTTGGTGAGGGTTGATTAGTTCCATTAGAATTTTTCCACACAGGTTGCCTTGTACTGCAATGTTAAGTTGGGTGGCTAATTTTTTTGTCCATATCAACAATTTTTTGGTTGCCCTCCAATTTTTTATCTCCATTTCTGGAAGTAATCTCATTACACTCCAATAATAGAGAGAGCTACTATTATTTGTGCCTCTTCCTACTCATGTATTTTTTATATTCGAGTGGGTCATGTTCCTATATCAATTATCTATGTTTTTTTAGAACGCGCGTAATCATTCCCCAGTTTTAGGGTAATTATTTCTTCCATGTTTTGGCAAGAGAGATAAAAGTTCCTTTTTGTCTTGCAAATTGCCCTTGCTCTCCATATTGTGGCGTACCAATTATAGGGACCTCATTTATGCGGCAGTCCTCTGCACGTGTGTCTTTCACGACCACTCTGTGCCTCCTTGGCTTGTAGAGGCTCTCCCTTGAGGTTCACCTTATTGTAGTATCTCGAAAGGTGAACTTCTGACCATCTAATTTACCATTTTCTCCACCCCTGCCCACAGTGTGACCTCATATGATCCTTTAGTATGAGAGGGTCCATTGTGTGTTAATTGGATTCACACTACACCGCACCCATCCATGGAACACGCCTGACAACCAAGTTGAGAGACATAGGTTGAACAGAGGTAAGGGATATATATTTGAAGGAACAAGAAAGCCATAAAGAAGATGCTGATAATGAAAGAAAAATGGGAATTGTTATATACGCAGAAAAAAAGCTCATGTTGGTGGGAATATTGAACACATCGATAAAAAAAATAGGAGGTAAAAGGTAAATGAAAAAAAATGGAGAATGCAAAGAAAATTTATAATGTGTGTTATTTTGTGTAACAAGAGAAACACATATGGACATGAGGAAAAAGAGAAGAGAGAGGGGAAAAAGTGAGAGAGGAAGAGAGAGAAGTGGTACAAAAAAATCTACTAAGTATATAAAAGGTGAAGGAGGAATAAAAAGTGCAAATGTGTAGAGTGAAGAGAATATATAATAGGCGAAAAGAAAACGTCAACTACAAAATCACTGGCGTAGCCACATCGTCACATATAGACAAAAAAAGTAGGTAATATAGAAATGGCATAAAAAGGGCAATTTGAAAAAAACGAAAAATACAGTTCTCCGTGTCCGCTAATGCTGTAAACGCCCTCGCGCGCTGGGAGAGGATATAAATAATTTGGTAGAAAATATTGTAGAAAAAATCACTGCCCTGTCGAGAAACTCTAAAAAATGTTATGACACAAAATGGGAATTTAAAGGGGGGGAAGGAGCCCGGAAAAATTTGGGGGGGCAAGCAACAGGGGGCGTTTGGGGTACCTACCCTGAATTGCTTTTGATGGGGGAGCGCATTCCCCCAGTTTTAGGGAGTCAATGTTCAGATAAATTATCTCTTTTGTTGTGAAGGTAATATCTCATATTCAAATCAAAAATTCAATTAATTGTGTCCGGGTCATGATTTTCACTATTTTCGGTCGTGGCTGAGGAAGATCTCAAGTTATGTCGAGCAGTCATTCAGTGTCAATTGTGCAGTCATTTTTTCTCTGTTACACTAATGGGTGTCTATCTGATTTGCATTTTTGGAATAGAACAAGTATCTATAGGGGGTACACTCTGGTAATAAGTGATTGCGAGTGGTAAATTTCTTTTAAGATTTCTTCTGAGATAATGGGGACATGTCATTATGTTATTATCCTCATCGCTGATATTTGTGGAATATAGATTATGTTTTTCCTTCATTTTCTCTTCGGTACATATCTAGAAATAGTCGTTCTTTCCCTTGTTAGGTTTGGTGTTACCTCATCATTGTAATGAGTTGTAATTTCCTTACCACTCATTCTTTGGGCACATATCTAATTAATTTCCTAGCTCCCCTGTCCTCTAAATTTGGGGATTCAAAATTCCTAGTCACCATCTATACAATCCAATTTTATTTAGCGAGGTTGTCACCTGCTCGTCATTTCTCTCACAAATATCAGATTCATCAATTTCCAAAATGGAGAGCGAGGCATGCATTGTTCTTCTCGTTTTCTATTGCACCCAAATCTTATCGTGAACGCGCAGTAAAGAATAGCAGTGATGTTTGCATCCCCGCATTTCCTTGGGAGAGGAGGTTGTGGTGCACATATTCAAATTATTTCGGTTTAACATTAGCAGTTTTTCGAGGGTCAATGCAACAGCCCTGTGATAGTGCATCAATCTCCAGTCTAGCAGCCGTGGAACAATTCCTCCATTATTTCCTTTCTTTCCCTTATTGCCGGGAGCCAAGAGGCCTCTTCACTATCTTCTTTTACGTCCCCATCTATTGTGCTGTGGGGGTATATACACCTTAATCAGTGGCGAGCATTTTTGGGGTTACGCAATATTGTCTCATTTTGTTGGGGGATATAATTTTTCTTCTATGCATCAATTTATTGGTCTCTAAGGGAGTGACTATTTTTGCCTTGTTGCATCCAGAGTCTTTTGTGTGGGTGTAAGCCAATTTATCCTCTTCTACTATTTAGATATTGCTATGGGAAGTAGAGGTGACAATAATTTCTCTCGTATAGTCACACTGGTAATTATTTAATTGGGATTGCGCTCTGTTATGTCGGGATTATATAATATGGAGGAGAGGAGAATGGTTTAAATGCGGATCGTTTTGCATAAATAGTAGGGAGAGAGAGAATAATTGGGTGATATGGAAAAATCAAAGATGTAATGGTGAGATAGGTACTGAGCCTTGTTGGATCATTAAAGTTTTTTTTTGGTATTTTTCTAGGTGTCTGGTGGTTTGGATCTCACCTGCAGGTCGCGGAATGCCGGATCTCCCAGCCCTGGCTGTGCTCCAGGGGGCTAGCGAGGAGGAGTGGCCCCCTTGGCACGTGAGAGGGGCTGTGAATTCGGGGTATTTTGTTATGTTGGGTCGTATCTCTCATGAAGTTGGTGAGGATTAATTCTTCCATGTCTCTTGGGGTGTCCATTGTAGGACTTGTGTTTTGTGCGCGGAGTTCTCTCTCTCAGATTTGGGGTGTAAACATCTATCAAGATGAACCGCTCGCTTCTTTTCCAGCCAGGTAGGTGTGTTGGTTTTGGGTAGGTCTCCTCTATTGTTCTGAGAGCGAATGGGTTATTTTTGGTGGGAGTAGATATTCTTTCTCTCTTCTTTATGGAGGTTTTTTCTCTTCTGATGAATGTTGCGGAGGGCGTTTTTTGGGTGTTTTTTTGCGAGACGAGAGAGAGAAGGGTAATATCCTATATGTGTTTATATATTTCGTGCGCAGTTTGAATATGGTGCAACAGGTCTGTCTGGGTGATTTTTGGCCCATTTGTGTGTTTGGATGGAGTATTTATATGGTTCCATTTTCTATAGGGCCTGGAGCTAATGGGTTTTTTCTTAGTGACTCAGGAGGTCGTGTATGAGAACTTGTTTTTGTTGTGAGCAGGGTTTCCTATTTCTATTCTTAGTTTTTAGGCGTGGCTGTTTTTTCTTGAGGGAGCGGTTCTCTGTTTCTTTTTCTTTTTTAGTATATTTTTTGGGGTTTATATTATTTTATTGTATATTGAGGTAGATAGTGTTATTTTTTTAGTGGAAAATAGAAATTTCAAATTACCTTCTCTTTTGTAACAGGAGTCAACATGTCTCGTTCTATTTCTCCTTCGCGGGATACCTGATTATAAGACCGATGGTTGTACTTACTTTGGTCACGTTTTATTGGGGTTTTTTTGGGGGTTTTTCGGTGTTTAATTGGGGTTTTTTTTGGGGTGTTTTGGGGGAACAGTTTTTTTCCCATATTCCGTCTCCTAGCTAAAGTCGAGCGTGTCCTCCTTTCTTGCCTCAGTACGTTTGTTCTTATCGAGTGAGCGGGGTTTTTGGGGTTTTTTTGGGGGCTTTTTTCTTTGGGGTTTTTTGGGGTTTTTTAGGGTGGTTTCTAACCATGCACTTGGGACCCATTGTGTCTTCCCCACTATCATGGGTCTTGTGTCTCCCCTTTTTAATGAGTTGAATTAAGTTTTAGTTTTTTCTCACTTCTGGTTGTTTAGCTCTTTTGGTGCTTTATTTTTAGAGATGAGAGATTTGTTGGCTATATGCGAGTTATGATTTAGGCTAATGATGGTTTTTTTCTAGGGGAGTTTTTCTTTTTATTTCTCCTTGGATTATTTTTAAGAGGAGAATTTTTCTTACTGTATTAAAGTGAGTTGTGATTTTTTTTTAGTGTAAATTGGTTTTAATATTATTTTGTCAATATAGTTTTAGAGGGTTTTTTTCAAGTGTGTAAATCTTCTCTAGTTTATGTGTATTGTTTTTGACAGGGTGTTGATAAATTATCTTGGAGAAAGACTCTTAGATCTGTATTTTTATTTAGGGCAACTCTCTATATTATGGGTAGAAAGATACAATTATGAAAAATAAAAAGGTTTTTTTTTGTTTCCTATTATGTGGACTTGGTATTTTTTAAGGTGTCGTTTTCCTTAAGGTGCTTGTATATTAATTGATATAGCTGTAGGAGTATCACTTTGATCTTGGGGCGATTATATATATTAACTACATAGGGTGTATGATTTAGCTAGGAGATATGTATAATTAATTATAATGAAAAATAGTCCTTATATATTGGGTGGTTTTTGTGTGTTTTTGGTTCCCTGCAGGTTCCCGGATGCGGTATTCACAAACACAAGTCCCTCGGCTCTTGGGCTTCCAAGAGTGACCGGCAGGGGCAGCAAGGAGGGGAGAGCCGCTGTAGGAGTGTAGATAAGTTTGGGGGAGTGTATTAATATTATGGGGTTGGGCTCTCCTCCAGTGTTTGGGGATCTTATTGTAATATTGGTTGTTAATTGGGTTTTTTATGGGTGTTTTCCTTTAGAGGAGAGTAGTTTACTCTTTTCGTCGTGTTTCTTATTGTTAAGTGGTGTCGCGGTTTTCTATGGGGTTAGCGTCTTTGGAGTTACATGTATCTCATACCTCGAGGAGAGAGATATACTAAATTTAATTTGATAGGAGGGCGCTGTGCTCTTTTCGTTGGAGAGGCAATGCGTCTTAAAAAACTATTTGTTTAAGGTTGCGAGAGGGAGGATTGAATTTCCTGAAAGTCGTCTTGTGATAGAGAGGCGGAGTGTTGTAATTGTTCTAGGGGAGGGGTGTTAATGTCGGCGGGTAAACACTGGGATTAATATATTTTACATGGGCATTGGTGCCTTTCAATTTGGTCAACAAGGATGTCAGGTAAGAAGCTTATGGTGGTTCGGTCTTTTTTCCTAGGACGTGTTTCTTTTTGGGGGGCTCAAGTCCAAATTATGTGGCGTGATCTAATTTTAATCGCGACGAGTAGTTTATGTCATTAGGAGGCGCTCCGATATATGTAAGTATTTTTTGGGCGCGTTTTTGGTGGGAATATTAGCTATGGTGTTGGTATGTTTTATGGGTTGTGTTTTGGGCTCTTCTCGCTTTGACACGCTGTAGTACTCTCATACTGGTAGGGCATTTCTTATTGTGTATTAGTTGGAAGGAGATTTTTTTAGGGATTGGGATATTAATTGTATGAGAGTTTTTTTTGTATTGTCGTGCGAAGAGAGTATATCTACCCTAGGATGCGGATTCCCAGCCCTGGCTGTGTACTGTCACATTGGGGGAACGCTGGCTCGAGAGAGTGGTACTATAAGGGAGGGTCTCACAGGGTGGGGGTTTTTTGAATTGGATACTCTTATCTGGAGGGGGTTTTTTGGGGAACTTTCTCAGCCATTACGCGTTTTTTTTTGAGCGAGGTGTATAGAGACTTTGTAGTGGAGGAGAATTATTATTGATATTCTCGGAGTCGAGATTTTCCTTGCGTCCAGTTTTAATTTGGTGAGGCCTTTTTTTAGTATCTCGCTGTCTCTTAATATTATATATTATAGAGCGAGATTTCTTTGGGGGGTTTTGGGGGTTTTTAGTGGGGTTTTTATGTGGTTTTTCTAATACATGATTTTTTTTTTGTTGTTTTAGCGATTTTTAGAGAGATATTCTTGGGGCTTTTTTTTTCAAAGCGAGTTTTCTTTGGAGAGGTTTCTAATATCCGGACAAGTAACAGTTTGTTTTTTTTTGACTAGTTCGCGTTTTTTTAGAATGTGGGTGTATTTTTTATTAGTCCTGTTATAGTCAGGGTACTTTTTAAGGGGATTTTGGGGGGTTTTTTGTGGGTTTCTGTTTAATATTTTATTTCTCTATTATAGTTTTTTATTAATGGTATAATAATTTAACTCGTCTTGTAATTGTCAAGTGAAAAGTTTGCTATGGTAAGTTGGAGGAGCATACTTTTTTCTGAGAGTGTGTTTCCGCTGGTATGAGTTTCTACTGGAGTGTGGTTTAGTTCTTGATGGTTTAAGTAATTTAATTGTGCGAGGTTTTTTATTGCGTTATATAGTTTTATTTATATTGAGATGGATTGTTTAGAGGAGTTGTTGACACCTTAGGAGATTTTCATATTGTTTGTTGAGGTTGGGTATATGATATAGAGAGGGGATTTTGTATGAGGATTTTAGTGGGTTATGGTTAAATTAATGGAAAGATAATTATATTGTTGAGAAGTGATATTCATATGGATTCTTATTATATAATGGAGTCATCTTTTGGGTAGCGAGATGTTATGACAGGCGTCCTCTAACTTTCTTAAGATTATTATAGCTATATATTATATTTATATTTTTTAAGGCCTGTTTTTTTTACCAATTGGGGATGTTGTATATCTGAAGGAGGTCTTTGAAAAAGGGGGTAGTTTTGTTTTGGTTGTAAGAGAGACTTAGAGTTTGTTTGTGTATGTTATAATGAGTCTACTCCTGCTGACGTAGAGTTCCCAGAGGACAGAGCTATAACAGAGGGATCGCTCATCTCAGCCCTTGGACATGTGAGCCCGCCAGGGAGGGACGAGGAAGGGACATGCAAGGAAAGGGGTGCCGGCTCTCCGGAAGTAGGGAGAGGAGGTCTTACTACTAGTAGAGGGTATTTGTAATGTGTGTGTTGGTTGTTTTTGTTGTGAGGCTATGTTTTTTGGACAATGAAGTATAGATATTTTATGTGGTTGGTAGTGACTGGTTATTTGGGTGATACTAGTAAGTCTACATGACAGGTGATTTTTTCTTTGAAGATGGTTACCCTCCATTGAGTTCTTTGTGATGCTAAGTCATGTTTTCAGGTCTTTTTGGGCACTATACTTTTTCTGTGAGAGCGGTCTTTTTGGACGATTTTTTGACGGCCTGGACACTATTATCTTTGTTGGAGAGAGAGGTTGTTTTCTTGAATCTTCATTGGGTTCGTCCGTTGATGGGGCCCGGTTTTTTTTTTGTTGTGCTCCTGTTTTTCAGTAAAGTCTATTTGGGGAGATTGGTTTTTCGAGGTGTTTATTATATTTGGCTCTGGGAGGGGGTGTAGTGGATCGTCTTTCCATGGTGGTGCATTCTTTCCATTGAGGGTTTTAGGTTTTGGGATTGGATTGGTCTTTTTTGCGAGAGAGGTGGGTAGTATATCTCTTTAGTGAGAGAGGGGATTTTAGTGTGGGGGTGTTTTTTAGGAGCGTGTTCCTTGGTCTAGTGTTGGGGCTTTCTTATGGGTGCGAGTATATGTTATGTCACTGACTGTTATTGGGATTTCAGCTATCTCTTTGAGAAATCTGATGTTCTCTGTAAGTATATATAATTGGTTCTCTGCCGGGTGTTTTCCTCTCTGTCTGTGTGATGGATTGCATCCGCTTAAGTAATCTGTGTTTTCCGAAATGCGGATCTCCCAGCCGCTGGCTATGTGCTCCAGGGGCCAGGGCAGAGAGGGGCCCGGGGGGGTTTTTTGGGGTTTTTTATGGGGGTTTTTTGGGTTTTTTTTTGGGGTGTTTTTTGTGGTTTTTTGGCGGGTTTTGGTTTTTTGCTGGGTTTATATTGTGGGTTTTTTTGGGTGGTTTTTTGGGGGTTTTTTTGGGGTTTTTTGTGTTTTTTGGGTGTTTTTTGGGGTTTTTTGGGTGGTTTTTTGGGGAGTTTTTTGGGGTTTTTTTTGGGTTTTTTTGGGTGGTTTTTTGGGGTTTTTTTTGGGTGGTTTTTTGTTTTGGGTGTTTTTTGGGGGTTTTTTGAGGGTTTTTTGTGGGGTTTTTTGGGTGTTTTTGGGTGTTTTTTGGTGTTTCTTTGATGTTTTTTGTGGGTTTTTTGTGGGGTTTTTGGGGTTGGGTTTTTTTTGGTGGTTTTTTTGGGGGGTTTTTTGGTGGGTGTTTTTTGGGTGTTTTTTGGGGTTTTGGGGTTTATTTTGGGGGTTTTTTGGGTGTTTTTTGTGGGTTTGAGATGATTTTACTGGGTGGTTTTTTTGGGATTTTTTATGTTGGTTTTTGGTTTTTTGGGTTTGTTTTTTTTTTGTTTTTGGTTTTGTGGGGGTTTTTGGGGTGTTTTTTTGGTGTTTAAGGGATTTTTTGTGTGGCTTTTTTTGGGATTTTTAATGGGTTTTTTAAATGGGTTTTTTTTAAATTGTTTTAGGGTTTTTTAGGGAATTTTTTGTGGTTTTTTTTTTGAGGGGGTTTTTTTGGGATTTTATGGGTGTTTTTTTGGGATTTTTTATGGTGTGGGTTTTTGGGGTGTTTTTTGGGGATTTTTTTGGGGATTCTTTTGGAAATTTTTTTGGGTTTTTATGGTGGTTTTTGGGGTTTCGGTGTTTTGTTGGGGGTTTTTGGCTTTTTTTGGTGGTTTTTTTTTGTGGGTTTTTTTGTTGGTTTTTTGGGGATTTTTTTTATTTTTTTGTGTTTCTGGTTCCCTGCAGGTCCCGGATGCGGATCTCCCAGCCCTGGCTGTGCTCCAGGGGGGGCAGGGGCAAGCAGAGGGGCCCGGGGGTTGTTGGGGGTTTTATGGGGGGTTTTTTGGTGGTTTATTTAGGATTTTTTGGGGGGGTTTTTTTTTGGGTTTTTTTTGGGTGTTTTTTTGGGGGGGTTTTTTTGGTGGTTTTTATGGTGGTTTTTTTGGGTGTTTTTTGGGGGTTTTTTGGGGTTTTTTTGGGGTGTTTTTTGGGGTTTTTTTTTGGTGTTTATTGGGGTTTTTTTTGGGGGGGTTGGGTGTTTGGGGGGTTTTTTTGGAGTGTTTTTGGGTTTTTTTGGTGGTTTTTGGGGTTTTTTTGGGGTTTTTTTTTTGTGAGGTTTTTTTTGGGTGTTTTTGGGTGTTTTTTTTGGGGGTTTTTTTGGCGGTTTTGGGGTTTTTTGTAGGTTTTTTTGTGGTTTTTATTATGGGGGTTTTTTGGGTGTTTTTTGGGTTTTTTCGGGGGGGTTTTTTGGGGTTTTTTTTGGGGTTTTTTGGGGGTTTTTCGGGCGTTTTTCTTTGGGGGTTTTTTGGGCTTTTTTTTGGGTTTTTTGTGGGTTTTTTTTTTGTGCTTTTTTGGGGATTTTTGTGGGTTTTGGAGATTTTTGTATGGTTTTTTTTTCATTTTTTTTGGGTGTGTTTGGGTTACCTGCAGGTCCGCGGATGGGATCTCCCAGCCCTGGCTGTGCTCCAGGGGCAGCAGGAGGGGCCCGGCGGTGCCCAATTCCCCACAGCGCCAGCCGAGGGGGGAGGGGGCGGCCGCGCCCCGGACCTGGAACCGCGCGGGGGGAGCCCGGCCCAGGGTCAGAGTGAGCTCCTGCAGCCAGGCCCAGGGCCGGCCGGACACAGGGAACCAGGCACGGCGTAAAAGGAACCTGGGGAGACGGAAAAGAAACCAAAATCAATCAAATTGTACCCAAAAATCCAAAATAAATTCATTAAAATATAACCCAGCCAGGCCCAGGGTCACAGAGAGCTCCTGCAGCCAGGCCCAGGGCCGGCCGGACACAGGGAACCAGGCTCGGCGTAACAGGAACCTGAAAAGGGGGAAAATAAACAAAAATCAATGAAAAAATCCAAATTAAATTCATTAAAATATCCCCCAAAATATCCCAGCCAGGCCCAGGGTCAGAGAGAGCTCCTGCAGCCAGGCCCAGGGCCGGCCGGACACAGGGAACCAGGCTCGGCGTAACAGGAACCTGGATGGGGGAGAAAGAAACCAAAATTAATCAAAAAAATCCAAAATAAATTCATTAAAATAACCCAGCCAGGCCCAGGGTCAGAGTGAGCTCCTGCAGCCAGGCCCAGGGGCGGCCGGACACAGGGAACCAGGCTCGGCGTAACAGGAACCTGGAAAGGGGGAAATAAATCAAAATCAATCAAAAAATCCAAAATAAATGAATTAAAATATCCCGTAAAATAACCCAGCCAGGCCCAGGGTCACAGAGAGCTCCTGCAGCCAGGCCCAGGGCCGGCCGGACACTGGGAACCAGGCTCGGCGTAACAGGAACCTGGGGAGAAGAAAATAAACAAAATAAACCAAAAATCAACCAAAAAATCCAAAATAAATTCATTAAAATATCCCCTAAAATAACCCAGGGGCACCCCGAGACCGGGAACCAGGCACGGCGTAACAGGAACCTGGGAGAGAGAAAATAAACCAAAATCAATCAAAAAATCCAAAATAAATTCATTAAAATATCCCCCAATATAACCCAGGGGCGCCCTGAGACCGGGAACCAGGCACGGCGTAACAGGAACCTGAATGGGGGAAAATAAACAAAAATCAGCCAAAAAATCCAAATTAAATTCATTAAAATTTCCCCTAAAATATCCCAGCCAGGCCCGAGACTGGGAACCAGGCTCAGCGTAAAAGGAATCTGGGAGACAGAAAATAAATCAAAATCAATCAAAATAAACCCAAAAATCTAAAATAAATTCATTAAAATATAACCCAGCCCGGCCCAGGGTCAGAGAGAGCTCCTGCAGCCAGGCCCAGGGGCGGCCGGACACCGGGAACCAGGCTCGGCGTAACAGGAACCTGGAAAGGGCAAAATAAACCAAAATTAATCAAAATAAACCAAACAATGTAAAATAAATTCATTAAAATATCCCCCAAAATAACCCAGGGGCACCCCGAGACCGGGAACCAGGCTCGGCGTAACAGGAACCTGGGGAGGAGAAAATAAACCAAAATCAATCAAAAAATCCAAAATAAATTAATTAAAATATCCCCCAATATAACCCAGGGGTGCCCTGACACTGGGAACCAGGCACGGCGCAACAGGAACCTGGAAAAGGGGGAAATAGACACAAAATAAACCGAAATAATTCAAAATAAATTCATTAAAATATCCCCTAAAATATCCCAGCCAGGCCCAGACCGGGAACCAGGCTCGGCGTAAAAGGAACCTGGAAAGGGGGAAAATAAACCAAAATAAATCAAATTAAACTCAAAAATCTACCAAAAAATCCAAAATAAATTCATTAAAATATCCCCTAAAATAACCCAGGGGTGGCCTGAGACAGGGAACCAGGAAAAGGGTAAAAGGAACCTGAATGGGGGGAGAAAATAAACCCCAAATAAACCCAAATAAATCAAAATAAATTCATTAAAATATCCCCTAAAATAACCCAGGGCTGGCCTGAGACCGGGAACCAGGCACGGTGTAAAAGGAACCTGGATGGGGGGGAAATAAATCAAAATAAATCAAATTAAACTCAAAAATGTAAATTAAATTCATTAAAATATCCCCTAAAATATCCCAGCCAGGCCCGAGACCAGGAACCAGGAACGGTGTAACAGGAACCTGGATGGGGGGGAAATAAATCAAAATAAATCAAATTAAATTCATTAAAATTTCCCCTAAAATATCCCAGCGAGGCCTGAGACCGGGAACCAAGCACGGCGTAAAAGGAACCTGAATAAGGGAGAAAATAAACCAAAATAAATCAAATTAAACTCAGAAATGTAAAATAAATGAATTAAAATTTCCCCTAAAATAACCCAGGGGTGCCCTGAGACCGGGAACCAGGGACAGCGTAACAGGAACCTGAATGGGGGAAAATAAATCAAAATAAATCAAATTAAACCCAAAAATGTAAAATAAATGAATTAAAATATCCCAGCCAGGCCCGAGACCGGGAACCAGGAAAAGGGTAAAAGGAACCTGAATGGGGGAAAATAAATCAAAATAAATCAAATTAAACCCAAAAATCTAAAATAAATTCATTAAAATATCCCCTAAAATATCCCAGCCAGGCCCCGAGACCGGGAACCAGGCACGGCGTAACAGGAACCTGAATGGGGGGAAATAAATCAAAATAAATCAAATTAAATGAATTAAAATTTCCCCCAAAATAACCCAGGGGCGGCCCGAGACTGGGAACCAGGCACGGCGTAAAAGGAACCTGAATGGGGGAAAATAAACCCCAAATAAACCCAAATAATTCGAAATAAATTCATTAAAATATCCCCTAAAATAACCCAGGGGTGGCCCAAGACTGGGAACCAGGCTCAGCGTAAAAGGAACCTGGATGGGGGAAAATAAATCAAAATAAATCAAATTAAACCCAAAAATCTAAAATAAATGAATTAAAATATCCCAGCCAGGCCCTGAGACTGGGAACCAGGCTCAGCGTAACAGGAACCTGAATGGGGGAAAATAAAGCAAAAATCAACCAAAAATCAACCAAAAAATCCAAAATAAATGAATTAAAATATCCCCTAAAATAACCCAGGGCTGGCCTGAGACTGGGAACCAGGCCCGGCGTAACAGGAACCTGAATGGGGGAGAAATAAATCAAAATAAATTAAATTAAACCCAAAAATCTAAAATAAATTCATTAAAATATCCCAGCCAGGCCTGAGACTGGGAACCAGGAACGGCGCAACAGGAACCTGAATGGGGGAAAATAAATCAAAATAAATCAAATTAAACCCAAAAATCAACCAAAAAATCCAAAATAAATTCATTAAAATATCCCCTAAAATATTCCAGCCAGGCCTGAGACTGGGAACCAAGAACGGCGCAACAGGAACCTGGGGAAGAGAAAATAAATCAAAATAAATCAAATTAAACCCAAAAATCAACCAAAAAATCCAAAATAAATTCATTAAAATTTCCCCTAAAATATCTCAGCCAGGCCTGAGATCAGGAACCAGGAACGGCGCAGCAGGAACCTGAGCAGGGGAGAAATATTCACAAAAAAATTCAAAATAAACCCAAAATAATCCAAAAAATGAGATCCCAGACAGGAAAATCCCAAAACAAACACAGAAAATGAGATGCCAATGCCCAAAAGCCCTAAAAATGAGACCCCCGCTCAAAAATCCCAAATTAAACCCAAAATCCCCAAAAAATCTCGAAATAAAACAAAAAATCCCAAAAATCTCCAAAAAATCCCAAAAGAATTCCCAAAAATCCCAAAAACGAGAGGTTTAAACCAAAAATCCCGATATAAGCCCCAAAAAAATCCCCAAATAAACCCAAAAAATCCCAAAATCGCCCCAAAAAATGAGATCCCAAACCCCAAAAACCGAAAAAAAAAAAAATCCCAAAATAAACTCAAACCAAAAAATGAGAACTCTCCCCAAAAATCCAAAAATAGACCCCCCAAAAATTCAAAATAACCAAAAAAAATGAGACTCTGACCCCAAAAAAACCTTAAAAATGAGACTCGAAAAATCCCAGAAAATCCCAAATTTTCAAAATAAACCCCAAAAAAATTCAAAATAAACCCAAAATAAACCCAAAAACGAGAGCCCTGACCCAAAAAATCCCCAAATAACCCCAAAAAGTTCTAAAATAACTCCAGGAAAGACAGCCCCACCCCAAAAATCCCAAAAAAAACCCAAAAATCCCCAAAAAAACCCAAAAAAACTCAAATTTTCCTCACGTGATGTTCAGGGTCTCCCCGAACACGTCCGGGTAGCGCAGAACCAACCTGGGGGGAAAAGGGGGTCAGGGCACCCTAAAAACCCAAAAAAAACAAAAAAAAACCCCAAAACCATCCCAGGGCACCCCAAAAACCCAAAAAAACCCAAAAAAACCAAAAAAATCCCCCAAAACCACGTCAGGGCACCCCAAAAACTCCAAAAAACCCAAAAAAAACCCAAAAAAAAACCCAAAAAAAAACCCCAAAACCACCTCAGGGCACCCCAAAAACCCCAAAAAACCCAAAAAACCCCCAAAAATTCCCCCAAAACCACCTCAGGGCACCCCAAAAAACCCAAAATAACCCAAAAAAACCCCCAAAAAAATATCCCAAAACCACCTCAGGGGACCCCAAAAACCCCAAAACCCCAAAAAAAGTCCCAAAACTGTCCCAAAACCACCCCCGGGCACCCCAAAAACCCCAAAAACCCCAAAATAACCCAAAAAAAACCCAAAAAAACCATCCCAAAATCAGCCCAGGACCCCAAAAACCCCAAAAAACCCCAAAAAAAACCCCAAAAAACCCAAAAAACCCCCAAAAAAACCAAAAAACCCCCCAAAACCAGACCAGGGCACCCAAAAACGCCAAAAACCCCCCAAAAAACCAAAAAAATCCCCAAAACCACCTCAGGGGACCCCAAAAACCCCAAAAAAACCCAAAAAAAATCCCAAAAACCCCTCCAAAAACCAGCCCAGGGCACCCAAAACCAGCCCAGGGGACCCCAAAAACCCCAAAAACCCCAAAAAAATCCCAAAAAACCCCCAAAACCACCTCAGGGCACCCCAAAAACCCAAAAAACCCAAAAAAACCATCCCAAAACCACCCCAAAAACCCCAAAACCACCTCAGGGCACCCCAAAAACCCAAAAAAACCCCAAAAAACCCAAAGAAATCCCCCAAAACCAGCCCAGGACCCCAAAAACCCCAAAAAACCCAAAAAAACCCCAAAAAATCCCCCAAAACCACCTCAGGGCACCCCAAAAACCCCCAAAAAACCCACCACCAAGGAACCCAAAACCACCCCAAAAAACCCAAAAACCCAAAACACACCAAAAAAAACCCAAAAACCCAAAAAAAACCCCAAACCAGCCGGGCACCAAACACCTCAGGGACCCAAAATCAAAAAACCCAAAAAACCCCCAAACAAAACACGTAAACCCCTCCAAAACCAGCCAGGGCAACCAAAACCCAAAAAAAACCCAAAAAAAATTCCCAACAAACCCAAAACTACCAGGACTCCAAAAAAACCCAAGGGACCCAGAAACTGGAAGGCCTCAAGCACACTCAAAAAAAAACGCCAAAACCACCCCAAAACTACCCCAGGGCACCCAAAAACGCCAAACAAACGCCCAAACAAACCAAACCCAAAACCAGCCCAAGGGACCCCAGAAACTGGAAGAACCCCAAACCACCCAAAAACCCAAAAAAACCCCAGAAACCCCCAAACCAGCCCGGGACCTAAAAACCAAAACCAAACAAACCCCAAAACCAGCCCGGGACCAAAACCACCCTAAAAACCCCAAAACCAGCCAAAACCACCTCAGGGCCCCCAAAAACCCAAAACAAACCCGCAAACCAGCCCCGCAACCCAAAAAAACCCCCAAGGGACTCAGGAACTGGGGAAAGGACCCAAACCACCCCAAAAACCCAAACCCACCCAAGGACGCCAAAATACTCCCGGGATTGCCCCAATCCCTCCAGGAACCCAAAACCCACAATTCCTCCAAAATCACTCAAAGTCCTCTGGGACCGCCTAATCCCACAAATACAAAACTCCCTGGGTACGCCCAAATCCCCCAAATCTCTCAGGACCCCAAACCCCACAAATTTTTCTGAGACCCCCAAAACCTCTGGGACCCAATTTCCCCAAACCCTCCCAGGACCCCATAAATCCCTCAGAACCTCCAAATTCCTCAAATCACCCAAAAACCCTGCTGGGACCCCCCAAAAATCTCCAGCGCTCCCAAAATCCCAGACTCCCCCTAAATCCTCGGACCCCCAAAACCTCCCCAAAACCCACAATTTACCCAAAACTCCTGGGACCCCCCAAAACTCCTCTGGCCCTCCAAATTCCGCCAAAATCTTTCTGGGACCCCAAATCCCCCAGATTGCCAAATCCCTCTGGGCCCCCAAAAATTCCCCCAAATTCCACTGGAACCCGCCGCCCAAATCTCCAAGAATCCCCAAATTACCCGCCCCAGGACCCCCCAAATCCCCTCTGGGCACCCCTAAAATCACCAAAACCCTCCAGGAACCCAAATCCCCAAATCTGCCCAAATCCCTCTGGGACCCCCCAAACCCCCACAATCCACCAAAATCACCAAGATCTCCCCAAAACCCTCTGGGACCCCAAATTTCCCCAGGCCCCCCCAAAACCACGAAATTTTCTGGGACCCCGAAATCCTCTGCAAACCCCAAAATCCCCCAAAATCTGCCCAAAACCCTCTGGGACCCCAAATTCCCCCCAGGACCCCCAAACCCCACAAACATCTTTCTGGGACCCCGCCCCAAACTCCTCTGGGACCACCCAAATCCCCAAAACCTCAACAAATCCCACAAATCCCCCAAAACCTCTGGGACCCTCAAAACCTTTCTGAGAATCCCAAAACCCCTCTGGGACCCCTCAAAATCCCCAAAATCTTCCTGGGCCCCCTAAATCCCCCCAAACCCTCAGGACCCCCAAATCGCCCAAAAATCTGCCCAAAACCCCTCCTGGGACCCCCAAAATATCCTGGGACCCCTAAATTCCCCAAAACCCTCCAGGAACTCCCAAAATCCACAGAATCTCCCCAAATCCCCTCATGGGAACCCCATCCAAAAAACAATTCTGGAACCCCCAAATCCCCAATCCCCCCAAAACCCCTCTGGGACCCCCAAAATCTCCCGAATCCCCCCAAATTTCACCCAGGACCCCCCAAATTTTTTCTGGGACCCCGTGTCTCACTGAAGGCCTCGTGGGGGCTCCACGAGGACCCCCCCAGGTCGAACGGCAGCCCCGCGGCCACAGAAGGTTTGGGGGGTCAGGTCCCCCAAATCCCTCTGGGACCCCCCAAATCTTTCTGGAACCAAAACCCCAACATCCTGCCCAAATCCCCTCTGGGACACCAAAACCCCTCAGAATCACCCCAACCCAAAATCTGCCCAAAACCCTCTGGGACCCTCCAAATTCCCCCCAAATCCACTAGAACCAGCCCGAAATCTCCCTGAAATCCCCCCAAAATCTGCCAAACCCTCTGGGACCCTTAAATCCCCAAAACCCACAATCCACCACAAATCCACTCACAAATCACCCAAACCCTCCAGGACCCCAAAATCTTACTGGGACCCAATCCCCAGAATCTGCCAAAACGCGCTCCTGCTTCCTTATCTACTGCTT
>NDFG01000615.1:29781-47326 GCA_002167245.1 Sporophila hypoxantha | reverse complement strand
TTTCCCCATTTTTTTGCCTTTTTTCCCCCAATTTTTTCCCAGATTTTTCCCCAGATTTTCTCACCCCGGAATTCCCAATTTCCCCTGAATTCACCCCAATTTTTCCCTGATTTTTTTTCCATAATTCCAATAAAATCTTGCTCACTCCCAGCCCCATTCCTGCTGGTTTTTTCCCGTTCTTTCCCTGTTTTTTCCCCATTTTTTGGCCTTTTTTTTCCCCATTTTTTCCCAGATTTTTTCCCAGATTTTCCCACCCCAGAATTCCCAATTTCCCCTGAACTCACCCCAATTTTTCCCCGTTTTTTCCATAAATCCATTAAATTCTCACTCTTTCCCAGTGATTTTTTCCTGTTTTTTTTCCATTTTTCCCCATTTTTTCACCTTTTTTTCCCCAATTTTTCCCCCAAATTTTTCCCAACCCCCCTCCCACCCCAGAATTCCCAATTTCCCCTGAATTCACCCCAAATTTCCCCGTTTTTCCCGTGTTTCAGGTTCGTGAAGACCACCTTGAACACCACGGTCGATCACCTGCCTCACTTCCTTTTTTCCCATTTTTCCCCATTTTTTCACCTTTTTTTCCCCAATTTTTCCCAGATTTTTTCCAAACCCCCCTCCCGCCCCAGAATTCCCAATTTCCCCTGAATTCACCCCAATTTTTCCCTGAAATTTTCCATAAATCCATTAAAATCTCACTCTTTCCCACTGATTTTTTCCTGGTTTTTTTCCATTTTTCCCCATTTTTTCACCTTTTTTTTCCCCAATTTTTCCCAAAATCTTTCCAAACCCCCCTCCCACCCCAGAATTCCCAATTTCCCATGGATTCACCCCAATTTTTCCCTGATTTTTTTCCATAAATCCATTAAAATCTTGCCCATTCCCACTGTTTTTTCCTGGTTTTTTTTCCATTTTTCCCTTTTTTTAACCTTTTTCTCCCATTTTTTCACCTTTTTTTCCCATTTTTTTCCCATTTTCCCCCCAGATTTTCCCACCCCAGAATCCCCATTTTCCCATGGATTTACCCCAATTTTTCCCCATTTTTTCCCATAAATCCATTAAAATCTTGCCCATTCCCACTGATTTTTTCCTGTTTTTTTTCCATTTTTCCCCATTTTTTCACCTTTTTTTCCCCCAATTTTTTCCCAAAATTTTTCCAAACCCCCCTCCCACCCCAGAATTCCCAATTTCCCCTGAATTCACCCCAATTTTTCCCGTTTTTTTGGTTTCTCAGCTTCATGAAGACCACCTTGAACGCCACGGTGGATCACCTGCCTCACTTCCTTTTTTCCCATTTTTTCCTGGTTTTTTTCCATTTTTCCCCATTTTTTCACCTTTTTTTCCCCAATTTTTTCCCAAAATTTTTCCAAACCTCCCTCCCACCCCAGAATTTCCATTTTCCCATGGATTCACCCCAATTTTTCCCTGATTTTTTTCCATAAATCTATTAAATTCTCACTCTTTCCCACTGATTTTTTCCTGGTTTTTTCCATTTTTCCCCATTTTTCCCCATTTTTTCACCTTTTTTTTTCCCCAATTTTTCCCAGATTTTTTCCCAACCCCCCTCCCACCCCATAATTCCCAATTTCCCCTGAATTCACCCCAATTTTTCCCCATTTTTCCCGTGTTTCAGGTTCATGAAGACCACTTCAAACTCCACGGTGGATCACCTGCCTCACTTCCTTTTTTCCTGTTTTTTCCCCTTTTTTCCCATTTTTTCCCNTTGTTTGGGTATTTTGGGGGTTCTTTGGGGGGTTTTGGGGGTTATTTTGGGTTTTTTTTTACTATTTTTGGGGTATTTTGAGGGGACATTTTTGGGTATTTTTTGGGGTATTTTTGGGTTATTGTTTGGCTATTTTGGGGTTATTTTTAAATTTTTGGGGGTTTTTTGGGGTTTTTTTTGGTTTTTTTTACTATTTTTGGGGTATTTTGAGGGGACATTTTTGGGTATTTTTTGGCTATTTTTGGGGTATTTTGGGGGTTGTTTTGGGGGTATTTTTGGGTGTTTTTTGGGGGTATTTTTTGGGTATTTTTGGGGGTTTTTTGGGTTATTATTTGACTATTTTTGGGTTATTTTTGAGTATTTTTGGGGTTATTTTTTGGGTATTTTGGGGGTTTTTTGGGGGTTATTTTGGGGGTTTTTTACTATTTTTGGGGTATTTTGAGGGGACATTTTGGGGTATTTTTTGGGGTATTTTTGAGTTATTGTTTGGCTATTTTTCGGTAATTTTTGGGGTTATTGTTGGGGTTGTTTTTGGGGGTTGTTTTTGGGGTTATTGTTGGGGTTGTTTTTGGGGTATTTTTGGATTATTTTTGGGGTATTTTTGGGGTTATTTTGGGGGTTATTTTGGGGTTTTTTTTACTATTTTTGGGGTATTTTGAGGGGACATTTTGGGGTATTTTGGGGGGTATTTTTGGGTTATTGTTTGGCTATTTTGGGGGTATTTTTGAGTGTTTTTGGGGTTATTTTTGGGGTATTTTGGGGGTTTTTTTGGGGTTAATTTGGGGGTTTTTTTACTATTTTTGGGGCATTTTGAGGGGACATTTTTGGGTATTTTTGGGGTATTTTTGGGTTATTGTTTGGCTATTTTTGGGTTATTTTTGAGTGGTTTTGGGGTTGGTTTTGGGGTATTTTTGGGGGTTGTTTTTGGTTTTTTTTGGGGGGTTTTTGGGGGATATTTTTGGGGTTTTTCTTTACTATTTTTGGGGTATTTTGAGTGGACATTTTTGGGTATTTTTGGGTCATTGTTTGGCTATTTTTGAGTATTTTTGGGGTTATTTTGGGGGTTCTTTGGGTTATTTTGGGTGTTATTTTGGGGTGATTTTTGGGGTAATTTTGTGGTATTTTGGGCGCTATTTTTGGGGTAATTTTGGGTATTTTGGGCGATATTTTTGGGGTAATTTTTGGGTATTTTGGGCGCTATTTTTGGGGTTATTTTTGGGTATTTTGGGCGATATTTTTGGGGTAATTTTTGGGTATTTTGGGCGCTATTTTTGGGCTAATTTTTGGGTATTTTGGGCGNTCCTGGTTTTTTTTCCATTTTCCCCCATTTTTTCACCTTTTTTTACCCCAATTTTTTCCCAAAATTTTTCCAAACCCCCCTCCCACCCCAGAATTCCCAATTTCCCCTGAATTCACCCCAATTTTTCCCCTTTTTTTCCCATAAATCCATTAAAATCTTGTCCATTCCCACTGATTTTTTCCTGTTTTTTTCCTGTTTTTTCCCCATTTTTTCACCTTTTTTTTCCCCAATTTTTTCCCAGTTTTTTTCCCAACCCCCCTCCCGCCCCAGAATTCCCAATTTCCCCTGAATTCACCCCAAATTTTCCCCATTTTCCCGTGTTTCAGGTTTGTGAAGACCACGTCGAACACCATGGTCGATCACCTGCCTCACTTCCTTTTTTCCTGTTTTTTCCCCTTTTTTCCCCATTTTTTCCCAGATTTTTTCCCAGATTTTCCCACCCCAGAATCCCCATTTTCCCATGGATTTACCCCAATTTTTCCATGATTTTTTTTCCATAAATATATTAAATTCTCACTCTTTCCCAGTGATTTTTTCCTGGTTTTTTCCATTTTTCCCATTTTTTCCCCTTTTTTTCGCCTTTTTTTTCCCCATTTTTTCCCAAAATTTTTCCAAACCCCCCTCCCACCCCAGAACTCCCAATTTCCCCTGAATTCACCCCAATTTTTCCCCGTTTTTTCCATTTTTCAGGTTCATGAAGACCACCTCGAACACCACGGTCGATCACCTGCCTCACTTCCTTTTTTCCTGTTTTTTCCCCATTTTTTCACCTTTTTTTCCCCAATTTTTTCCCAGATTTTTTCCAAACCCCCCTCCCACCCCAGAATTCCCAATTTCCCCTGAATTCACCCCGTTTTTCCCCATTTTTCCCGTGTTTCAGGTTCGTGAAGACCACCTCGAACGCCACGGTGGATCACCTGCCTCACTTCCTTTTTTTCCTGTTTTTCCCCATTTTTTCACCTTTTTTTCCCCAATTTTTCCCAGATTTTTTCCAAACCGCCCTCCCACCCCAGAATTCCCAATTTCCCCTGAATTCACCCCAAATTTTCCCCATTTTTCCCGTGTTTCAGGTTCATGAAGACCATTTCAAACACCACGGTGGATCACCTGCCTCACTTCCTTTTTTTCCTGTTTTTTCCCATTTTTTCACCTTTTTTTTCCCCCAATTTTTCCCAGATTTTTTCCAAACCCCCCTCCCGCCCCAGAATTCCCAATTTCCCCTGAGTTCACCCCAATTTTTCCCCGTTTTTTCCCATAAATCCATTAAAATCTCACTCTTTCCCACTGATTTTTTCCTGTTTTTTTCCATTTTTCCCCATTTTTTCACCTTTTTTCCCCCAATTTTTTCCCAGTTTTTTTCCCAGCCCCCCTCCCACCCCAGAATTCCCAATTTCCCCTGAATTCACCCCAAATTTTCCCGTTTTTAGGTTTGTGAAGACCACCTCGAACGCCACGGTCGATCACCTGTCCAAGTACCTGGCGCTGCGCATCGCCCTGGAGGAGGCCCCGCCCCCCGGGGCTGACCCCGCCCCCTCGCTGGGTGACGTCAGCGAGAAGCAGTACACCATCTACACCACGCCCGCCGCCGGCGCCGCCTTCACGGTAACTTCCGGAAACGGGGGGGCGGGGCCCGGCAAACATGGCCGACAGCACTTCCTGTGATGGCGGCACCAGAACTTCCGGGGGAAACAGGAAGTGAACCGGAAGTGGGCGGGAATGGGGCCTGGGCAACATGGCCGACATCACTTCTGGTGATGGCAGCACAGGAACTTCCGGGGGAAACAGGAAGTGGAGCAGGAAGTGGGTGGGAGGGGCCTGGGCAACATGGCTGCCGTCACTTCCTGTGATGGTGTCTATGGAATTTCCAGTAGAAGCAGGAAGTGCAGCCGGAAGTCGGTGGGAGGGGCCTGGGCAACATGGCTGCCGTCCTTTCCTGTCATGGCATCTCCAGAACGTCTCGTAAAACCCAGAAGGGAACCGAAAGTGGGCAGGGATTGGGTGGGAGTGGCCTGGGCAACATGGCCAACAGCACTTCCTGTGATGGGATCTCCAGAACTTGTGGTAGAATCAGGAAGTGCAGGCCGGAAGTGGGTGGGAGGGGCCTGGCAAACATGGCTGCCAGCACTGCATGTAATGGCGGGCCCGGAACTTCGGCGGGTGGAACACGAGGAAGTGCAGCCGCGAAGCTGGTGTGGAGTAGGGGCCTGGGCAATATGGGCCGGAGCAGCACTTCCTGTGATGGCGGCACCAAAGGACTTCCGGGTTTTTTATGGGGTGGTTTTTGGGGTTAGGTTTTGGGGAGTTTGATTATTCACCATTTTGGGTTTTCGGGGGAGGATTTTTGGGTTAGTTTTTTCAGTGATTTTTTGGGGTATTGTTGGGGTGTTATTTTGGGGTTAATTTTGGGCTGTTTATATTTGGGATTTATTTTTTTGCTATATTGGGATATTATTTGGGTATTTTATGGGTTCATTGATTTGAAGACTATTTTATTGGAGTTATTTTTAGAGTATTTTTGGGAGTAATTTTTGGGTATATTTGAGAGGGACATTTTTGGGAATAATTTTTGGGGTATTTTGGGTTATTGTTTGGCATAATTTTTTGGGAAAAAATTTAATTTCTTGAAAGAAAATGTTTAACTGGGGTTTTGTAGTTTGGGGTAATTTTTGGGGATTGTAATTATTTTGGGTTTTATATAGGAGGAGGTATTTTGGGGGGAAATATTAATTTGGAAGTTTTTTTTTACTATTCATTTAGGGGTATTTTGAGGGAACAATTATTTGTAGTATATTTTTGGGGTATTTTGGGATTATTGATTATTGGACTATTTTGAAATATGTTTTGGGAGGGTTTTTTGAGGGGTTCTATTGGGGGTAATTTTAGGGGTCTTATTTTATGGGGGATTTTATTATATAACTAAATTTTTGAGGGGTAATTTTGAGGAGGACATTATAATTTAGGTATATTATTGAGGGTATTTTTTGGTTATTGTTTGGTATTTTGGAGTAAAGTATATTACTATGTAGTGTTTTATTGGGGTTGATGGTATATAGGGGTATTATATATTGGGGTTAGTATTGTTTTTGGTTTTTTTGGGGGAACTATATTTATTGATAGGTTTTTTTGAACTATTTTGGGGCATTATTAGGAGGGACATTATTTGGGTATATTTTGGGGTATATTTTGGGTTAAATTGTTTAGAACTATTTTGGGGTTTATTATTATTGAGTTATTATTTTGGGAGTTAACATTTTTTGGGTATTATTGGAGCGAATTATTATTGAGAGGAGTTAATCGGCGGTTTTTTTAACTAATTATTTTGAGGAGTATTATAGAGGGGACAACTTTATAATGGGTTATATATTTGGGGTATTTTTGGGTTATTGATTATGGCTATTTCTATGGGTAATAAATAAATTTGGGGTTATTTTGGGGTTATTAAATGGAGGAAGCTTTTTTGGGTGATTTTTTGGTTAATTAATTTATATAAACTATTTTATAGGGGCTAATATTTGTGATAATTTCTGGGATAATTTTGAGGGTTCATTATATGTGGGTAATATTTGGAGCGACTATTTATTTGGGAGATAAAATAATTTTGGGTATTTATGAAGAGAGGACTATTATTTAGAGCGGTAAGTAATTATTGGGGATATATTATAGGGCGCAATATATATTTAGAGGAGTAATTATTGTTAAGGAGATATTTTGGGCGCTAATTTTGGGGTACAATTAATTTAGGGTATTTTGGGACAAATATTTATGGGAGGTAATTTATCTGGGTATTATTGGGCGCATATTTTTTGGGGTGATTTTTAAGGGTATTTTTAAGGGACAGCTATTTTTTTGGAGAGTGATTTTTAGAGGTAATTTTGGGCAGACAATATTTATTGGGGTGATTTTATGGGTATTTTGGGTGCTAATTGTTTTGGAGATAAGATTTTTGGTATTTTAGGGCGCTATTTTTGGGAGTAAAATTTTTAGGGTAGGTATTTGGGACAATATTCTTTGGGGGAATTTATGAAGGTATTTAATTTGGCCGCTATTATTAATTTGAGGAGTACTTTTGGGGATATTATTATGGGCGCATAATTTTTGGGTGAGTAAATTTTATTAGGGTATTTTGGGCGCTAATTATTTGGGGTAATCTTTTGGGTATATTTGGAGCAATATTTTTGGGGGTAATTATTTTGGGATATATTTGGGCTCAGCTATTATTTGGGGCAATTTATTTTCGCGGTATTTTGGGCACGCTAATTTTTGGGGGTCGAATTTTTTGGGTATTCTATGGAGCGCTATTTTTTGGGGAAGTAATTTTGGGGTATTTTGGCGACTAATTTTTGGGGTAATATTTTAGGGTATATATTTGGGCAGACTATTTTTGGGACGTAAATTTGTTGGGGTATTTTTAGGTTGAGGCGATAATTTTTGGGAGTGATTTTTCAGGGTATTATATGAGGCGATAATATTTTAGGGGTGATATTTTATTTGGGATATTTTGCGGTGCTATTTATTATGGGATCAGTTATTGAGCGTATTTATTGGGCGCATATTTTTCATGGGAGTATTATTTTGGGTAATATATCGGGCAATATTTTTTGGGAAGTAATTTTCGGGTATTCATGGGCGCTATTTTTGGAGAGTAATTTTTGGGATATTTTAATAGGGCCAATAATTTGGGGTAAATTATTTAGGGTATTTTTGGGACGCTAAATTGATTTAATGCGGAGTAAATATATTTATGTGGGTATTATTTATGGGCAATAATAATTTGAGGGTAAATTTTAATGGGAGTATATATTGGGCGGCTAATTTTATGAGGAGCAATTTTTGGGTAATTATTGGAGCGCAATATTTTATATGAGGGTGATTTATAATTTGGGTATTTTGGAGACGCATGATATTATTGGTAGTAAATTATTGGGGAATTAATTTGGGCGCTAATATATTTGGGGATAAATTTTTTGGAGATATTTTATGGGCGCATATTTTGGAGGTAAATATTTGGGATTATTTATATGGAGCAGCATAAAAATATATTAGTGGGTTTTATATTTTGAGGTATTTTTGGGGACGCTATTGTAATTTGGGGCTGATCTTTGGGTATTTTGGGTGCTATTTCTCGGATCAGTTTTGAGCGTATTTTGGGCGCCTATTTTGGGGTAATTTTTTGGGTATTTTGTGGGCAGATATATTTTGGGAGTAATTTTGGGTGATTTTGGTGCGCTATTTTTGGGGTAATTTTGGGGTATTTTGGGGCGCTGATTTTGGGGTAATATTTAGTGGCAGGGGTATTTTGGAAGCGTTATTTTTTGGGGTAAATATTTTGGGTAATTTTGGGCGCTTATTTTTGGCGTAAGATTTTTTGGGAATTTTGGTGCGAATATTTTTGGGGTAGTTCTTTGGGAGTATTTTGGGCGCGGGTTTTTGGGGTGAAGTTTTGGGTATTTTGGGCGCTTATGTTTTGCGGGGGAAGTTATATATATAGGGGTAATTTTGGCGGCCTAATTTTTGGGGTGATTTTTGGGTTATTTTGGGCGCTTTTTTGGGGTGGTTTTTGTGGTAACTTTTGGGCGTATTTTTGGGGTGGTTTTATGGTGAATTTCTTGGGCGCGCTGATTATTTGGGGTAAGTTGTTTGGAGAATTATTGGGCGCTAGTTTGTTGGGGATAGTAAATTTTTGGGAATAATTTGGGACGACTATTATTTTGGGGTTGATATTTTGGGTATTACTTGAGGACAATATTGTAATTTGAGGAAATTGAATTTTTCGGGTATTATTGGACGCTTAATTATTTTTGAGGGAAATTATATTGGGTAATATCCTGGGCGACTATTATAATATTGGGGAGTAAATTTTTTGGGATATTTAGTAGGGACGCATATTATTTGGTAGTGATTTTTTGGTCAAGTTTTAGTATTTGGTGGGCGCTATGTGTGTGGGGAGTGACATTTATATAGGGATATACTTAATATGGGCGCTATTTTTGGGGAGATGAATTAATTAGGGTAACGTATTGGGCGCTATATTATTGGGGTAAATTTTATTGGAAGTATATAATTATTGAGGAAGCAAATAATATTTTTGGGGTGAGTTATTTGAGGATATTTCTCGCGCGCCGTCATAATTTATTGGGTTGAATTTTTGGGATTTATGGGCGCTATTCATCAATTTTTGGGTAACGTTTTTGGTATTTTTAGGAGCGCAATATTAATTATGAGGTTGATATTTATGGGTATTATTGGGCGCTATTTTTGGGAAGTAATTTTTGGGATATATCTGTGAGGCGCTAATTAATAGGATATGGGGTGAATTTATTTTGGGTATATTAATGAGAGACGATAATTTATCTTGGAGAAGTTTATTTGAGGTAATTTTGGGAAGCGCATAATCTATGTGGGGTGTTAAATAAATAATTAATTAATGAAGGATTTATTATTGGGCGCACTTATTATTTGGGAGTAATTTTTGGGATATATTAATGGGAAGGACGCTAATTTTTTGGGGTACATTATTTAGTGGACATTTTGAGTGACGCTATTATTTTTGGGCGTCATTTATATGGTATTTTGCGGCGCTAATTTATAATGATATCTAGGGAGTAGTTTATTTGAGGTGTTTATCTGGAGCAGCTATATTTTTGGGAGTAATATAATATATCGGGTAAAATATTTGGGCGCTAATTTTAATTTGGGAAATGATTTTGGGGTATTTCTGGGCAGCATAATTCATTGGGATGAAATTTAATTGGGTATATTATGGGCGACTGAATTTTATTGGAGGTACATATTTTAGGGTACTTATTTGGGAGCTATTTTTGGAGTATTAAAAATTGGGCGACTCATTATTATGGGAGTTAATATTTTGGGATATATTTGGGGGTGATTTTTGGGTATCGGGGACGCTAATTTTTGGGGTTAAAATTTTGGGTTTTAATCTTTACATTGGAGCGCATATTTTTTGGGTAAACTTTTTTATGGGTATGGCTTCGGGCAATAATTTTTGGGTAGTTTTTGGGTGTTTTTGGGCGCTATTTTTGGCGTAATTTTTGGGTATTCTGGGCAATATTATTTGGGGCTGATTTTTCTGGGACTATTATTGGGGCTCCTGACCACGATTTTCGTGTCCCCCCAGCCCCTGAACGGGTCCCTGACGCTGGAGTTGGTGAACGAGAAGTTCTGGAAGCTCAGCAAACCCCTGGAGCTCTACTACGCCCCCACCAAGGAGCAGAAATAGCCAAAAACGCCCCAAAACGCCCCAAAATCCAACCTGGGGACACCGAAATACCCCAAAATCCAACCTGGGGACACAAAAATTCCCCAAAATCCAACCTGGGGACGCTGAAATTCCCCCAAAATCCACCTGGGGAACCCAAAATTCATCTTGGGGACACCAAAATCCACCCAGGGGAACCCGAAATGCCCCAAAATCCAACCCGGGGATGCCAAAATATCCCAAAATTCAACCAGGGGACGCCAAAATTCCCCAAAATCCAACCTGGGAACCTGAAATGACCCCAAAATTCAACCTGGGGACACCAAAATTCAACCTGGGGACCCCAAATTCCCCAAAATCCAACCTGGGGACCCCAAAATCCAACCCAGGGACACTGAAATTCCCCAAAATCCACCTGGGGAACCCAAAATTCATCTTGGGGACACCGAAATCCACCCCGGGGAACCTGAAATCCCCCAAAATCCAACCCGGGGATGCCAAAATCCCCCAAAATCCATCTTGGGGACACCAAAATCCAACCCAGGGACCCCAAAATTCATCTGAGGACACCAAAATCCACATGGGGACCCCAAAATTCATCCTGGGGATGCCAAAATTCCCCAAAATCCAACCTGGGGACACAGAAATCCAACCCAGGGACACTGAAATTCCCCAAAATCCACATGGGGAACCCAAAATTCATCTTGGGGACACCAAAATCCCCCAAAATCCACCCAGGGGAACCCGAAATGCCCCAAAATCCAACCCGGGGATGCCAAAATATCCCAAAATTCAACCAGGGGACCCCAAAATTCCCCAAAATCCAACCTGGGAACCTGAAATGACCCCAAAATCCAACCAGGGGACCCCAAAATCCAACCCAGGGACGCTGAAATTCCCCCAAAATCCACACAGGGAACCCAAAATTCATCTTGGGGACACCGAAATCCACCCAGGGGAGCCCGAAATGCCCCAAAATCCCCCAAAATTCAACCAGGGGACCCCAAAATCCAACCCGGGGACACTGAAATTCCCCAAAATCCACATGGGGAACCTGAAATTTCCCAAAATTCATCCTGGGGACGCCGAAATCCAACTTGGGGACCCCAAAATCCACCCCAGGGACACTGAAATTCCCCAAAATCCAGCCTGGGAAACTGAAATGACCCCAAAATTCAACCTGGGGACACCAAAATTCATCTTGGGGACACAAAATTCCCCAAAATCCAACTTGGGGACCCCAAAATCCAACTTGGGGACACAAAAATATCCCAAAATTTATCCTGGAGACACCGAAATCTCCCAAAATCCAACTTGGGGACACCAACATCCACCCCAGGGACACTGAAATTCCCCAAAATTCATCCTGGGGACACCAAAATCCAACTTGGGGACACCGAAATTCATCTGGGAATCCCAAAATCCACATGGGGACCCCAAAATTCCCCAAAATCCAACCTGGGGACCCCAAAATTTATCCTGGGGACACCGAAATCCCCCAAAATTCAACTTGGGGACACCAAAATCCAACTTGGGACACCGAAATCCCCCTGAACTCGTCCTGGGCACCCCAAATTCCACTTGGGGAACTCAAAATTCATCCTGGGCACCCCAAAATCCCCTAAAATCCAACCTGGGGACCCCAAAATCCACCCAGGGAACCTGAAATCCCCCAAAATCCAACTTGGAGACCCCAAAATTTATCACGGGGGTCCAAAATTCGCCTCGGTGTCCCCAAAATTCACCTGGGGGACCCCAAAATCCCCAAAATCCAACCCAGGGACCCCAAAATTCACTTGGGAGTCCCAAAATTCATCCTGGGGATCCCCAAAATCCAACCCAGGGGACCCCAAAATTCACTTGGGAGTCCCAAAATTTATCATGGGGGTCCAAAATTCACCTCCTGTCTCTTATACACATCTAGATGTGTATAAGAGACAGCACCACGGTCGATCACCTGCCTCACTTCCTTTTTTCCTGTTTTTTCCCCATTTTTTCACCTTTTTTTCCCCACTTTTTTCCCCTCCAACTTTGCCCCTGGGCTCTGGGATGGAATCTGTGCCTCTTGCCCACCCCTGTCTCTTATACACATCTAGATGTGTAAGAATTCCCAGGATTCTTGTGGGTGAATTTCTGGGATTTTTGGGGTGAATTCCAGGGATTTTTGGGGCGAATTCCCAGGATTTTTGGGGTGAATTCCCGGGATTTTGGAACTCCTTTCCAAGGATTTGGGCTGAATTCCCAGGATTTTTGGGGAGAATTCCCAGGATTCTTGTGGGTGAATTTCTGGGATTTTTGGGGTGAATTCCAGGGATTTTTGGGGCGAATTCCCAGGATTTTTGGGGTGAATTCCCGGGATTTTTGGGGTGAATTCCCGGGATTTTTGGGGTGAATTCCCGGGATTTTGGGGTCCCTCCATCCCTCAATCCCATCATCCCTGTGCAGAATTTTGGAGGGGAAAAAATTGGAATTTCAGGGGGGAAAAAAGAGAATTTTGGGGAGAAAAAAAAGGGAATTTTAGGGAGAAAAAAAAAGGGAATTTTAGGAAAAAAAATTGGAATTTTAGGGGGGAAAAAGGAATTTTGGGGCCAAACCAGGCCTTGGGATTTGGGCTGAATTCCGGGGATTTTTGGGGAGAATTCCCAGGATTTTGGGTCCCTCCATCCCTCAATCCCATCATCCTTGGGCAGAACTTTAGGGGGGGGAAATGGGAATTTTGGGGAGAAAAAAAAAAGGGAATTTTAGGGGGAAAAAATGGGAATTTTGGGGGAGAAAATGGGAATTTTGGTCAGAAAAAAAGGAATTTTAGGGAGAGAAAAAAGGGAATTTTGGGGGGGAATATGGGAACTTTGGGGAGAAAAAAAAAGGGAATTTTAGGGGAAAAGAATGGGAATTTTAGGGGAAAAAAAGGGAATTTTAGGGGAAAAAAAATGGGAATTTTAGGGAAGGAAAAGGGAATTTTGGGGCCAAACCAGGCCTTGGGATTTTGGGCTGAATTCCGGGGATTTTTGGGGTGAATTCCGGGGATTTTTGGGCTGAATTCCGGGCATTTTGGGTCTCTAGAAGTTGGGTTTGTGCTTCTTGAGCTCCACCATCAGGTGGTGGATGTTGATGAGGTCGGCGCGGGCCGGCAGCGCCCGCAGCGGCGGCTGCTCCAGAACCTTCTGGAAGCGGTGATAGACCTGGATCAGCTGCGTCAGCGCCGCCTGCGAACGTGGGAATGAATTCCAAACTTTTCCCACTTTTCCCCAATTTTTCCCATTTTTCCCAATTTTTTCCCTTTTTTTCCTGATTTTTCCCCATTTTTCCCAATTTTTTCCCTTTTTTTCCTGATTTTTTCCCCATTTTTCCCTCATTTTTTCCCATTTTTCCCTGTTTTTTCCCCACTTTTTTTCCCATTTTCCCCCCATTTTCCCTGATTTTTCTCCCATTTTTCCACATTTTTCTCCAATTTTTTCCCCCATTTTCTCCAATTTTTCCCTGGTTTTCCCCCACTTTTTTCCCATTTTCCCCTCACCTTTCCCCCATTTTTCCTGGTTTTTCTCCCATTTTTCTCCCACTTTTCTCCCATTTTTTTCCTGATTTTTTCCCCATTTTCTCCCATTTTTCCCTGGTTTTTCCCCACTTTTTTTCCCATTTCCCCCCATTTTTCTCCCATTTTTCCCCCTTTTTCCTTTTTTTTCCCATTTTTCTCCCATTTTCCTCCCATTTTTTTCCTGATTTTTTCCCCATTTTTCCTGATTTTTCCCCACTTTTTTTCCCATTTTCCCCCCATTTTCCCTGATTTTTCTCCCATTTCCCCCCATTTTTCTCCTATTTTTTTCCTGATTTTTTTCCCCATTTTTTCCCATTTTTCCCTGGTTTTCCCCACTTTTTTCCCATTTTCCCCCCACCTTTCCCCCATTTTTGTCCCATTTTTCCTGATTTTTCTCCCATTTTTCTCCTATTTTTTCCTGTTTTTTTTCCTGGGTTTTTTCCCAGGTTTTTTCCCATTTTGCTCCTTTTTTCCTCTTTTTTTCCCAATTTTCTCCTATTTTCCCCCATTTTTCTCCTATTTTTTCCTGCGTTTTTTCCCATTTCCCCCCCATTTTCCCTGATTTTTCTCCCATTTTTCTCCCATTTTCCATGATTTTTCTCCCATTTTTCTCCTATTTTTCCTGGGTTTTTTCCCATTTTCCCCCCCACCTCATTTCCCCTCTTCTCCCCATTTTTTCTCCCATTTTTTCCTTTTTCTCCCATTTTTCCCCTTTCCCCCTGGATCAGCTGCGTCAGCGCCGCCTGCAACGCGGGAACCACCATTCCAAACTTGCCCCAATTTTCCCCAATTTTCTCCCTTTTTTTTCCGGATTTTTTCCTGATTTTTTCCTGTTTTTTTCCATTTTTCCCTCATTTTTCTCCCATTTTTTCCTGATTTTTTCCCCATTTTCCCCCCATTTTCCCTGATTTTTCTCCTATTCTCCCCCATTTTTCTCCTATTTTTTCCTGATTTTTTCCCCATTTTTTCCTGATTTTTTTCCCATTTTTTCTGTTTTTTTCCCTCATTTTTTCCCATTTTCTCCCATTTTTCCCTGGTTTTTCCCCACTTTTTTTCCCATTTTCCCCCATTTTCCCTGATTTTTCTCCCATTTTTTACCCATTTTTCTCCTATTTTTTCCTGGGTTTTCTCCCATTTCCCCCCCATTTTTCTCCCATTTTTCCCTCATTTTTTCCCATTTTCCCTGATTTTTCTCCTATCTTTTCCTGTTTTTTTCCCATTTTTCTCCTATCTTTCCCTGGGTTTTTTCCCATTTCCCCCCATTTTTCTCCTTTTTTCCTCCTTTTTTCCCATTTTTCTGCTATTTTTTCCTGGGTTTTTTCCCATTTCCCCCCCATCTTTCTCCCATTTTTTTCCCCCCTTTTCCTTTTTTTTCCCATTTTTCTCCCATTTTTCTCCCATTTTTTTACTGATTTTCCCCCCATTTGTTCCTCATTTTTTCCCATTTTTCCCTGGTTTTTCCCCACTTTTTTCCCCATTTTCCCCTTATTTTCCCTTCTTTTTCTCCAATTTCCCCCATTTTTCTCCTATTTTTTCCTGTTTTTTCCCATTTTGCTCCCATTTTCCCTGGGTTTTTTCCCCCATTTTTCTCCCATTTTTTCCTGGTTTTTCTCCCATTTTTCTCCGGATTTTTTCCCATTTCCCCCCCATTTTTCTCCTTCTTTCCTCTTTTTTTTCCCATTTTTCTACCATTTTTCCTGGGTATTTTCCCCCCATTTTTCTCCCATTTTTTTCCTGATTTTTTTCCCCATTTTTTCAATTTTTCTCATTTTTTCTTCATTTTTTTTCCCCATTTTCTCCTGTTTTTCCCTGGTTTTTCCCCGCTTTTTTCTCCCATTTCCCCCCACTTTTACCCCATTTTCCCACTTTTTTCCCTATTTTTCTTGCCTTTTCTCCCATTTTTCCTGCTTTTTTCCCATTTTTCTCCCTTTTTTCCCCATTTTTCTCCCTTTTTTCCCATTTTTCTCCCATTTCCCCCCCAGATTGGCTGAGTCAGCCCCGCCTGGAAAAACGGGAATGAAAATTCCCAACTTTCCCCCTTTTCTCCCCATTTTCCCCCCTTTCCCCCTCTGGGTCAGGGAAAAATGTGGGGGAAATGGGAAAAAGGAGGGAAAAACTGTAAAAGAGAGAAAAATGGGAAAAAACAGAGAAAATGGGGAAAAAAGATGGGAAATGGGGGAAAAAGTGGGGAAATGGGGAAAAAGGAGGGAATGGGAAAAAAAGAGGGAAAAGGCAGAAAGATGAAGAAAAATGGGTAAAAAAAGAGGGAAAATGGGAAAAAGGAAGGAAAAATGTGGAAAGAAGGAGGAGTAGTGGGTTAAAAAAGAGAGAAAAATGGGAAAAAAGAGGGGAAAATGGATTAAATGGAGGAAAAAAGGAGAATTGGGGAAAAAAATTGGGAAAAATGGGAAAAAAGAAGGGGAAAACTGGGAAAAGCAGGAACACTTGGGGGAATGGTAAAAAAAGAGGGAAAATGGGAAAAAGGAGGGAAAAATGGGAATGGGAAAAATGGGGAAAGTGAGGAAAAATGGGGTAAAGATAGAAAAATGGGGAAAAGAAGGAAAGAAACAGAAAAAAGGGGGAAATTGTAAGAAAAGAGGGAGAAATGGTAGAAAAATCCAGAAAAATGGGGAGGAGGTGGGAGAAATTGGAGGGAAAATGGGAAAAATGGGAAAAATGTGGGAAATGGGAAAAAAGGGGGGGGGGATGGGGAAAAAAAGGGGGAAAATGAGGAAAGAGGAAGGAAAAATGGGGAAAAAAACAGAAAATGGGCAAAAATGAGGGGAAAGCAGGGAAAAAGCGGGGAAAATGGAAAAGAGGAAAAATGCGGAAAGAAAAAGGAAAAATTGCTTAAAAAAGAGGGAAAAAAGGGAGAAAAAAGCAAAAAAAGTGGGAAAAAGTGGGGGGGAAATGGGAAAACAGAAGGAAAAAGGGAGAAAAAGAGGGAAAAGCAGGAAAAACGCAGAAAGAGGAAGGAAAAATGGGTAAAAAAAGAGGGGAAAATGGGTAAAAAAGAGAGAAATGGGTAAAAAAAAGAGAGAAAAATGGGTAAAAAAAAGAGAGAAAAATGGGTAAAAAAAAGAGAAAAATGGGTAAAAAAAGAGGGGAAAATGTGTAAAAAAAGAGGAGAAAAATGGGTAAAAAAAGAGAGAAAAATGGGTAAAAAGAAGAGAGAAAAATGGGTAAAAAAAGAGGAGAAAATGGGTAAAAAAAGAGAGAAAAATGGGTAAAAAAAGAGAAAAATGGGTAAAAAAAGAGGAGAAAATGGATAAAAATAGAGAGAAAAATGGGTAAAAAAAAAGAGAAAAATGGGTAAAAAAAAGAGAAAAATGGGTAAAAAAAGAGAGAAAAATGGGTAAAAAAAGAGAGAAAAATGGGTAAAAAAGAGAGAAAAATGGGTAAAAAAAGAGGGGAAAATGGGTAAAAAGAAGAGAGAGAAATGGGTAAAAAAAGAGAAAAAATGGGTAAAAAAAGTGAAAAATGGGTAAAAAAGAGAGAAGAATGGGTAAAAAAATGAGAGAAAAATGGGTAAAAAAAGAGAGAAAAATGGGTAAAAAAAGAGAGAAGAATGGGTAAAAAAAGAGGGGAAAATGGGTGAAAAAAAGAGAGAAAATGGGTAAAAAAAGAGAGAAAAATGTGTAAAAAAAAGAGAAAAATGGGTAAAAAAAGAGAAAAATGGGTAAAAAAAGAGAGAAAAATGGGTAAAAAAAGAGAGAAAAATGGGTAAAAAAAGAGAAAAATGGGTAAAAAAGAGAGAAAAATGGGTAAAAAAAGAGA
>NDFG01000614.1:31729-43324 GCA_002167245.1 Sporophila hypoxantha | reverse complement strand
GGGCTCGGGGGGGTCCGGGCAGCTCTGGGGGGGAAGAGAGAAAAAGAGAAAAATTCGTTAGAAATGAGAAAAAAATTCGTTAGAAATGAGAAATAAACCAGAAACAGTTCGTTAGAAATGAGAAAATAATGACAAAAAATCCATTAAAAAATGAGAGAAAAATGAGAAAAAAATTCATTTAAAAATGAGAAAAAAAGAGAAAAAAATGAGAAAAAATTCATTAAGAAATGAAAAAATAATGAGAAAAAAATACATTAAAAAATGAGAAAAAAATGAGAAAAAATTCATTAAAAGTGAAAAAATAATGACAAAAAATTCATTAAAAATGAGAAAAAAAATGAGAAAAAATTCATTAAAAAATGAAAAAATAATGACAAAACATTCATTAAAAATGAGAAAAAATGAGAAAAAAATGAGAAAAAATTCATTAAAAAATGAAAAATAATGACAAAAAATTCATTTAAAATGATAAAAAATGAGAAAAAATGAGCAAAAATTCATTAGAAAATGAGAAAAAAATGAGAAAAAATTCATTAAAAATGAAAAAATAATGAGAGAAAATTCATTAAAAACTGAGAAAAAATTCAATAAAAAATGAGAAAAAATTCATTAAAAGATTGAGAAAAAACCAGAAAAACTTCATTTAAAAAAGAGAAAAAATTCATTTTTTTGAGTGGATTTCTTTGGATGGATTTTTTTTTTTTTTGATATTTGGATTTTTAAAAAAAATTTTTTTGGCTTTTTTTTTAATTTTTGGGGTTTTTGGGAGAATTTCATTTCCAATTTTGGGGGAATCTTTGGTCGGATTTTTTGGGTGGATTTTCTTTGATTTTTGGGGGATTTTTGTTGATTTTTAAACTAATTTTTGGGTGAATTTTTTGGGATTTTTGGGCGGATTTTTTGTGGATTTTTAAATTAATTTTTGGGTGGATTTTCTTTGATTTTTGGGGGAATTTTTTGTTGATTTTTTAAATAATTTTTGGGTGGATTTTTTGGGATTTTTTGTGGATTTTTTTGTGATTTTTTTCAGGGATTTTGGAATATTTTTGGTGCAGATTTTTTCTGATTTTTGCCTTTTTGGGTGGATTTTCTGTGATTTTTTGGGGGAATTTTTTGTGGATTGTTTTTTGATTTTTGGGTGAATTTTTTGGCTTTTTTGGGTGGATTTTTTGGGTGGATTTTCTTTGATTTTTGAGTGGATTTTTTCTGATTTTTGGGCTTTTTTGGGTGGATTTTCTTTGATTTCTGAGTGGATTTTTTTGGTTTTTTGAGTGGATTTTTTTCTGATTTTTGGGCTTTTCTGGGTGGATTTTTGGGTGGATTTTCTTTGATTTTTGAGTGAATTTTTTTCTGATTTTTCTGCTTTTTTGGGTGGATTTTTTGGGTGGATTTTCTTTGTTTTTTGAGTGGATTTTTTCTGATTTTTGGGCTTTTTTGGGTGGATTTTTTTTGGTTTTTTGAGTGGATTTTTTTCTGATTTTTGGATGGAATTTTGGGTGAATTTTCTTTGATTTTTGAGTGGATTTTTTCTGTTTTCTGGGCTTTTTTGGTTGGATTTTTTTGAGTTGGTTTTTTTGGGGTTTTTTGGGGGGATTTTGGGGTGCATTTTCTTTGTTTTTTGAGTGGATTTTTTTCTGATTTTTTGGCTTTTTTGGGTGGATTTTTGGGTGGATTTTCTTTGATTTTTGAGTGGATTTTTTTCTGGTTTTTGGGCTTTTTTGGGTGGATTTTTGGGTGGATTTTCTTTGATTTCTGAATGGATTTTTTTTGGTTTTTTGAGTGGATTTTTTCTGATTTTTGGGCTTTTTTGGGTGAATTTTCTTTGATTTCTGAGTGAAAACAGTATGGGGAAAAACGGGAAAAAAAACATCAAAAACTGCAAAAATCGGCAAAGAAAGGGTTTAAAATTGGACTTAAAATGGGGTTAAAATGGGGAGAGATGTCCAAGATCGTGGGCTTCCATGTGGGACTTCGCTGGGGCGAGAACAGAAACAGGTATTGGGGGAAAACAGCAAAACGAGCGGAAAAAAACGGCAAAAAAATGGGAAAAACGGAAAAAATGGCAAAGAAGGGTAAAAAAGGCAAAAAAAGAGATAAATGGAATAAAACCCAGGGGATTGGGGTCAGACCGGGCCTCATGTGGACTCGCTGGGCGAGGAGCAGAAACAGGTATGGGCTGGAAATGGGGGAAAAAACAGAGAAAATGGGAAAACTGAAAAATGGAATAAATGGATATGGGGAAAAAAAAACAGAGTTTGGGCTGAGAGGTCTCAAGATCGTGGCCTCATGTGGGACTCGCTGGCGAGGAGCAGAAACAGGTATTAGGGGAAAAACGGGAAAAAAAAAAATGGAAAACGGTGAAAAAATGTAAAAATGGGGTAAAATGGGGTAAATGGGTAAAACAGAGGGGAGAAAAATGGGAGAAATGGGGTCAGATCGTGGCCTCATGATGGACTCGCTGGGCGAGGAGCAGAAACGGATATGGGCTGGAAATGGGGGAAAAAAAAAAAAATAAGAAAAATAAAAAAAAAAAAAAAAAAAAAAAAAAAAAATAAAAAAAAACAATATAATATATTAAAAAAGAAAAAATATAAGAAAAAAAATAAAAAAAAAAAAAAAAAAAAAATATAAATAAACAGAAAATGGTGAAAAAAACTTTGGAAAGAAAAAAAAAAAAAAAATGGAAAAAACCCGGGCAAAAAGGCCTCCAAAGAAAGGGATTAAAAATGGGAGAAAAGGGGACAAAACTGTCCCAGATCCGTATGTGGTGAGCTTCCGTGGCTGTGAGGGAGGCGTCTAGCAACATCGATGTCACGCTCTCGGACTCTTTTGCGAGTGGTCGCACAACGAGTTGAGAGGACCAAATTGGAGTGATTAATAAATGTGCATAAAAACAAAAACGGCAAAGATGGGGAAAAATGGGGGAAAAACCAGGGATTCAGGGTCAGACCCCCCGTGGCTCCATGTGGGACTCGCTGGGACCGAGGAGCCCCCAGAAAAAGGTAACCGGGGTGGGCGAGCTTCGGTTAGGAACTCCAAATGTTATATAGGAAAAATTGACCAGGTTTGCTGCAATTAATAAACCACAGACCACAAGGATACAAGAATAAAAAATAATAGTTAGCTCTAAAAAGCTTCCTTACTAAGAAGAAAAAGATGTGTATAAATATACATAAATAGGATATAGAAATAGACAACAATTTTATCTTAATATATATTAAAAAATCCAATTCATCATATCCCTTTACTGACAAAATAATCATTGCAGAGCATACTATAGATACAAAAACATACAAAAAAGACATAAATGATTTCTGTACTTGAAAAAATTTTTGGACAGGCAGAACCTTCCAGCACTGCCTAAATAAATTTCCCCAGATGCACAATCTGATAGTACTAGAAAGGTAAAAAAAAAAAAATAAAAAAATAGTAACACAAGAACTGGACTTTAAAAAATCTCCAGCATACCCCTGTCACACCTGAAAAAAGAGGGATGTGGGGCAGAGCACAGCTAGTGAAAGCATTAGATTGGTAAATAATATCTTTAGTAACTAAAACTACCAACTAGAGGCTAACTCAAGCTACTAACGGAATAAGTCAAATTCAAGTGTAAATCTAGAAAACATACAAGAGATTATCTGCCAGATTAAAACACTAAATAACATTCAAAAAATTACTAGCTTATTTCAAACCACCCTAGGAAAAAATATTGCACAAAATATTTATACAATTCTACTCTTAACATTTCATGAATATTTCATTATACAAGGACAATTCTTGTGGAAGTACGAGCCCATAAAGATAACATATTACACCAATTATTCAAAAAAAAAATGCCATCCTACGAAAATGTAGACCACATGCTCCATTAGTGAACTAAATATAATAAATACTCATCTAAACAAAAAAATTCACAAACAGAAAGAGAAAAAAACAATATGCAAGGCCCCATACGAAGCATGAAATCAAGGGAAAACCCAAATAGAAACCTACTGGAAACAAAGAAGGGAGGAGGGAGCAGAGGAATTACAGTCAGGTTCTGAGCATGATTTTAAGGCACAAACAGATGTTCATAGGGCCCAAATACACCTGAGCAAGCTGAAAAAGGAAAAGGCTTGTAAAAGAAAAATGCGACCTTTAAAAACAAATGTAATTGAAGAGGACTTAACAAATAATAAAGAGCAAGGGAAAGCAAATAATGGCTAAAATTCACTGAATTAAATTCTCAGACTAAGAAAACACAAAAAGTAGGGCACAAATGAATTTCAAATGAATGCATTTTTATCTTTCTCAATGAACTCTAACAGCTCATTTGAAAATCTACAAAATTTGCATTAAAATCTCAACTTAGTTATATACAAGTCTACACACAACAGCCATTAAAATTACAATACCGATGCAAAAAATTTCATAATTCTTAGTAAAAACTTAATCACCAGAGCTGGAAAACACCCACAGTGAAGCCAACAGGAAAATATAGAAGACTTAAATTGCCATTATTTTATAAAAGCTGCTTACAGACTCAAACACAAAGAGGATATGCTGAAAGATGTTCTTTGATTGAAAAATCTTAGACTAACAGCTGTTGGAAACAAATTTATGTTCAAATCTCCTGTTCTTTTCATTGATTGGCACTAATTTCAGGACTCAAAAGCCCCATTGGAAAGAATCCTTGAAAGCGCCTGTTCCACTGGGAATATGGACTAGGGCTGTGTTTACACAAAGCCCAAAAACGAAAAAGCATTTACAAATGAAAACAAAGTGCGGGAATCTTCCTTGACTGAATGTATATCTTTGCTTTTTTAAGTTGAATATTAAAACTCTACTTCCTCTCTCATTGAAGAGCATAGCCCATCCAAAAAAGGGCCCTGTTGCCATAGCTCAAAATTGCACAAAAATACATGTATTCATTACAGCACGAGAGAAAAAACCACATGAAAAATTCTAGGCACAAAAGGCAGGAGAGAACATAACAACGGAAGAATGCAATAAGTTAAGTCGTGTTTAGAGAGTAGCCCTTCACATTTTGAACAATCTGCTCATTTTGCAATAAGATATTTACCTATTGATATGTCATCATAATCAGGGAATACAGTGAAGATGGCTTAAAAGGGAATGTATCATCAGCTGCTTAAAAAAAATGTTTAGGTCAGGTGCAGAATTTAATGGTGATAGCAATTAGCAATCAATGAAGGAATCACACAAAAGTTAATAAAGAAATAAAGAAGTGGAATCTAAAACTTTTTTTCCACAAGCATCACAATCATATAGGAAAATTACAATTTAATGACAAACAAAGCTTGAGACTGAGAAGCATCTAAAAGCCTGCTTTAGGAAAGCTTTAAGAAGAAAATAATACAAGCCCTTGAAACTCCATCCAGAGAAGTCGGACTGCATTTGTCTTACTCCTAATCATGCATTATCCGAAGCTCCTATGTGGCACTGATTTAATCTCAAACATGAAAGAAATGGCACCTCTTTTGACTAAATAAAACAAAACCTTTCAGAAAGGCAATGACCTTCTTGATAAAACACACATGGACACTCAAACTAATTCCTCTGCGCAGGCCACATCCGAAGCAGAACAGAACTACCTTATTTGATCACTCTTATGGACTGATTTCCCACATATGCATTTTTTTCATATTTAAATTGTCTGTTTTAGCAGCTTCTAAACATCACTTTAGACACCCAAAAGGAAGGGAAGGACCACTTAGGCAACTGTTGAACACAGTCAAAGTATGAAAACTGCAGCTGTCTGACTGGCAAACTCCTGGACGGAAACCCTACTAGACCTTGACTGGCAAAGGGGTCGTCTGAAGTTAAACAAGGTGGAAAACTTCTTAAAGGAAAGCTATGTGCTCAAAAAAAGCTAGGCCTTACGAAAGCTTACTGAAAACAACACCTCCTTGGGCACTCAGATGTGGAACCAGAGTTCTGTGGTAAGAAGGACAGAATCAAGGGCCATGATCTCTCCATCTACACCCAGAACTATGTGAAACTTATGCAAATACACTGCAGAAGATGTGAGAGATGTGCCGAAAAACAAGGATATTTTTTCCAAACACACAGGCTCAAGCAGACAACATGTAAAGAATGTGAAATATTTAGACAAAATATACAAATAAAATTATCTAAAGGATGCACTGAAAAATGATTTATGCCATTATAAGAGAAATTATTATGACTTGGGAGCTGAGATGAAATAAAAAAAAAAAATGAGCGTTCAGCATAAGTTAAGAGCAAGGTGGTTATGCCTTTAGGAATGATCTCCCATCGCCTCTGCCATATTGGAACCCCTGGTGCCATCCTGGCCGTGCAAACACAGGAAGGGGGACCCCCAAAAAAATTTTTGCCCCCAACCAAAAGTTAAACCTATGTCTTCAACACAACTGCTACTTCCCATAGGATCTACTTTTGAATAAATTCACTTCAACCACTTATCATCCAAGTTGTTCAATCTCAAGGATTAAACTAGCCTTGTTCAGCATGTTTTGTGACTGCATTATTATTCTCTCTCAATTTTTCTTCTCAATTACCAAATCTATCGCATTTAGTGAATATTGCCTGAAAGATGAATGTCAAGCTAATGGAGCCTTCAGCTAGGTTGATAACCTTGCCTGGTGTCTCTCTCCTTTCTTCTCCTTAAAAACCTACAGGAACAAAATTTATTTCTTCTTCCAAAATTAACATGTAAAGTCCCAGCGAAAATACACCAAATTTGTTTCCAAACCAGCATTTTCAAACATGTTGCGTATAAAACAGGTGAAAATGGGGCAATTACCAACGCATTCTACTCTAAACTTATAAATTTTCCTGACTCCCAAGAATTCCAGTTACCTTTCACCTTGACTAATCTCGTCAGGAAACATCACTCAGGCACTGGTGGCACCAAAGCATTTGTTTTAAAAAATTATACATAAATATGTTCAAGTTTTATGGAAAAATTTTCCAGTAACCATTCAGGGAAAAAGTAAAACCTAATGATATTTATTTTACTTCCAAGTATGTCGAACAGAGCACTCTTGACAACCTAAAATTTACGGTACAAATACTTGACATCCTTGTTTTGGAAAAATTCAGGCATTGTTATATATTTAAAACTTGCAAAAATTAAAGGATAGAAAATAAGTCTATCCTAACTCTATTTTCTATGAACATCTACAAGTCAGGTAATACTGTAAAGAGCTTACCCTATTCATAAGCCTAACTCACCTACTAATGGGCAGAGAGAGTTTATCATTCATCTGGAATTTTTTGGACTTGTCATCAGAGATTTCGCAATAGAGTGACTAAAACTAATGTAGTATTACTTATAGCTGATAGATGCTTTGAAATGACCTAACAGCAATGTGATTTCAGCAGAACATGCTATCAATGAGTAACCACGTGCAGTTATGCACTAACTTGCGCAGGTATTTACATTCCATTCAAAGGACTTTAACTTTCTGAGAGCATATACTCAGTGTGCAGGAATTTAAGCTAAAACTCCCATTAAATATAGGATATTTTTTTAAAAATTACCATTACAAAAAAAAACCCACTATGAACTAGCAAACACAGATTATGATTCAAAGTATAAAAAATTTGTAATTCACCGAAAAGCATTCAGTAGCAAAATTCACATTTAAATAGTTCGTAAGAAAATAATATCAAGGGTGGGAACTAATTTAATTTGCTAACAGAATCTAATAATAATACCCTTCATGTTGTATACTCCCAGCTGCAAATGATAATGCTGAAAAAAATCTAGTAGTGAAGTTATTGGAAAAGAACAGTCAGCTGTGAAACAGCCTCTAGTATAGGAATTCATGGGCAGGAAAAAATGGATATTTTATTTCAGTGAGTCACAGGTATTCACCAAGATAAATTTCTAAGACAGCAAAGGGCCAATGTCAGCCTGGTTTGCCTGAAAGCACGTACTAATATGCAAGCATCAGCCAAGCAGTCTTGCAGGCCCTACATTCTGCACAGCAAAAAAAAAAACCCTAAACACAGTAAAAAAAGAATTGCAGCGCTTCATTTGAATTAAGCCCTGCTTTTTATTGTTGTCATTGGTTTCCTTAGATTAATTTCTTGCTGTCAATATTTGAGATAAGAACAGAAATCCTGTCATGGGTATTGATTTCCTAAAGACTTTGAAAATCAACTGCCTTTAATAAAATGACAACTTCGATTATATATATCTGCGAATGCAAGTGCGGGTCGCAAGAGAAAGGGTGGAGGTGCAAGCGTTTTTGTGGCTAATTTCGAATCATGAAATCCAAATACTAAGCTTCTGATATGCACTGGGCACATTACTCAATTCCCATAGATATATTGCATGAACTTGTTTATAATACCCAGCAGACAGAAGAACAAACAAATTTCCATCCACAATCTCTTGGCAAATCTTGAATTTAAAGTGTGACATTGCCTACTACTCGTGGACTCTATGACGTGGCGACTTTTTCGTTTAAGATTCAGCTGTTCGCTCACATAAGCACCACTATAAGCAGACATCAGATCACCTACTCTTACGGTGAATGGACTAGCGGAGGTGGGACACAAAGTGCCACCTCCTGTTGCGCACTTTCCTTTGGCTCCCACTGAAGGCGACAGTTCAGACAGCAGCTGCAGCTCGAGCATCTGGAGAATGCTTTCATCCAAGAGCAGCTCAGGCGCCCTTGCAACTGCAATCACTCCTGATGACTAAAAAAGCCCCAAAATGACGCTGAAATGGGGAAAACACAGCGACTCAACACGAAAAATCCAACTCAATTCAGCTTATTTTGGTAGTTCTGCAAGACACTTAATGGCTAAGTAGCATAGTTACACTTCATTTCAAGCTGAAAAAACAAACAAAAAATTTACATCTGGTTATAACTTTAGCGGATCATTAAAAAGAGTTTATATGAGAATAAAAAAAATAAATCTAGAAGACAGCAATTTCAGGGAATAGCACAACATGATTCTCCATAAGTAGTTCCACCACAAGTATATTGGACATTATCTTTCCTGATCTCTAAGGGGCAAAACAAAGCAAAGGGGATCTGAAAGTTGCACCACGGCAGCAGGACTTGCCCAGAACACTGGTGAGGGAAGCCAGAGCTGGGATGCAACAAAGCAGGGCAGTGCACCCTAATCCAGCCAGACCTTCTATTGAGAAGATGGAGAGCAAAATGAGCACAGCCTTTAGCGCTGTCAAAGAGAGCTGTCTGCTGTGCTCAAGCTGGACAGGAGCATGATGGGAATCATTCTACAGCTCCTGAACAAGCCCTGCAACTGAACACGAAGGCAGAAAACTGAGTGGGGGGCAACTCGTCAGTGCTTCCTGCCTGGCAATGGAGCTGTGCGCAGATAGTCTAACAACTTAATCAAAGCTGCAAGGGAAGATAGTTTCCCCCAGGGAGCTTGATTCCTACCCTTTTAAATGGCAGCGAAAGCAGCAGAGGATGAGGCACATCCTCTCTGTGAAACGCATGGGCGTTCAGTGACAGCTGGAGCTGCGGGATGGGGAGCACCCCCAGCTTGTGCCAGGAGGGAGAGATTCCCCCCCGACGGCATTCTGTGCCACCCTAAGTGAACCCACTGGCCCCAACCCCACAGCCTTTTCCCCCACCTTGCAAGGAACAGTATTTCCAAAGAGCACGAGGAACTGACTTTGTCAAACGCTTTTTATATGGACCCCAAGGAAGTGCCAACCACACAGGAACTGAATCAGAATCTGCTCCTACCAGGGGGCTCTATTCACAAATAATAACTTGTTTCTTTCATACCTCTACAGAAAGTTGCTATTAAATCTCGCGCTCTCGCTTTGCATCAAAGATGTGGAAAGTCAGCTGCAAAGAAAACAACAAAAAACCGAGCAGAAGCCAGAGGAAACATGACTTCACAGAAAGGCATATGTAAGGTTAATATAACCTGGTTCTTTCCAGAAGGAAGATGCCATGAAGAAATATGATAATTTTCAAGGATTTTATTTGGCATACTCTTCACTCATTTAAAAAAAAAAATCTATATCCGAATGAAATTCGTTGAGAATAAACATCAGACTGATATAGCGAATCAAAAATTGACTGACATCACTCTGGACAGGCATTATTGAGAAAAAACACAAAAGGAAGCTGTTGTGCCTTTAAGCTTATGGTACATTGCAAACGCACCAGTAATAGAAAAGCCACTATTAATGAGGGGAATGGTTATATGTCAGTATCTGAAACAATTTCTTTTTACTAGAGATAACTACTGTCTTAAATTTTGTTAAACTTGTTGACTCAGATAAACAGCATGTGATTAAAAGATCCTATAATCTCTTTTCATTAAACAAATTGGTTTTAACCCTTATAACAGCACAATTTACATATTAAAATATTACACATATGATGACCACATTTGTGAAAGCTTGATAAGACTGGTAAATTACATCACTAACACACTTGCTAAAGTAAGCTAGTAATAGAGGGAATCAGGATTAGGATATTTCAATAAAGGTGGAGATAGGATGATAAAATTTTCACAGGAAGAAAAAGGTAATGATCCTCCTAGAAACTGGCATCCTGACCCCCTTACCCCACTTCTTTTGATCCTCTGCTGTAGAAGAAAAAGGAGTTTGATCTCCACTGGTAAGGGTGCAGATTGAAGAGGATATTTCAATGCAGTGCAGGACACAGAGAACCATCTCTTGCCAAAAGGTAGGTACAGGCAAAGGAGGGACCCATTTCTGCATGACTACATTAAAGGATCCAGAGAAGCTTTATCATTTCTTTCTTGGAGGAAGGAGAGCCACCTAAATGTTTACAGCAATTATTTACAGCTGATTTTTTGTAGAGTTATCTAGATTGCACTCTTGCAATATTATTTGCTTTTGTGAAATGTACAAAGTTCTCATCTCAAATTGGAACGAGGCGAAAAATTGATAACCATATTTGGGAAATCCTATCTCTGACAAAAATAGGTAAAATTGCTGTCTGAACTTGATCCAATTACTAATAAAAGTCAGAATTTGTGGACACAGCATGTAGATCAAGGAAAAGTCAAAGCTTCCTTGAATTAAGCACAATGGACAACATACAGTGGAGACCAGCATCAATATAATTTTTTTCAAAATTTAACCACTAGTCGTGATTTCTCCTCAGAAGGTAGGCTAGAGGAACAGAGCTGAAATGCCCACTGCTTATCTTTTAACCTCTAACTGCTAACCAGAACCCGTGAGAGGAGAAAAAGAAAACCATGAAAGAGAGAAAAAAAGTAAAACAAGGCCTGCAAGTTGAAACTAATATTTCCATTGGTGCTTAAGCAGTTTCAGGTGTGTTCTGAACTTAAATCTTAAAAATGTAACAATTACTGAAATAAAAAATGTCAAATATTGCTTAAATTTACAGTAGAAAAGGAAAAAACCAAGAAGAGATCCATTTGCCTGTGTTAGTGCAGAGAGGCTGGAGAAGCTGGCAAGAAAGAGAACAAATAGAAAATCTGTCTGCCAAAAGAGGAAAAAAAAAATAGAATGTATGTACGTTGTATGCCTGGCATTGTAAGTAACAGACGAGTAAAAAAAACCGGAAAAAAATGGGAAAAAACGGAGGAAAAAAATTGCGCTGCCAAAAAAATTGGCAA
>NDFG01000614.1:0-13047 GCA_002167245.1 Sporophila hypoxantha | reverse complement strand
TGGCGGCCCACCGTCCTCGATTTTTGGCGGCCGCGCCGCTTCGGGCGTGCGGCCCCCAGCGCGGGCCAATCTTCCATTTTCCGCCGCTCCCGGCGCTTTTTTGGGCTGAAATCCCGCCAGGTTTAGGTTTATTTGTTTAATTTTTTTTTATTATAAAAATTTTTTTTTTCCGTTGAAGGCGAAGGGACCGCGTCCCCTCAGCGCTACAAGATGGCGGCTCGCGGCTGCCCGCCTCCCGCCTTGCCCCGCGCTCGGGCAGCGCCGAGGCCACCTAAGCGAAGGCCCGCCCGATCTCCGTGAGGCGAGGCGCGTTCCGGATGTGGGGCTGTGCGCAAAGCACCCGGTGGCGCTGTTCTCGGCAATGCAGCGCGCGCGTCCGGGGGCTCGCAATTGGAAGCGAGCGGCAGAGGGCGTGGGCAGGCGGAAGGGGGCGTGGCGTGGCGCGTTGCGTTAGCGCCGCGACGCCGCTTCGTAGAGGGCGCCCCGGGTCGGCGCGCGCGCGCGGGGGGGGCACGAGCGGCGCCCCCCCCACACCCACTTCTCCCCCCTTCCTTGTTAAAGAATTTAGAATATTTTTAAAAACAAAATCATTCTGTTGGGGAACCCCCCGATATTCGGCCCAAGCGAGGGGGTGGCGGATTTCCCTTCCTTCCCCCTTTTCTCAGGCGCTCGGCGGGACAGTTAGCGGAACGGGAAGGGGGGGGAGCGCCTCACGAGCTGTGAGGAGATGGGGGGTAGGGGAGCCGGCCCTACGGGGTCGGTATTGGGTCCGGGCTGGGCCGGGCTGGGTCCAGTGTTGAGGCAGTGATGGGTCCCAGTTTGGGGGTCCCGTTTGGGCAGTTTGGGGTCCAGTTGGTGGTCCCAGTTTTGGGCCAGTTTGGGTCCCAGTTTGGGGCCAGTTTCGGGGGTTCAGTTTGGTGGTCCGTTTGGGCTGGACGGGGTTCCCAGTTTTGTGCCGGGATTGCGGGTCCAGTTACTCTTCAAGTTGGGTCCATTTGGGCCGTTTTGCGGTAGGGTCCAGGTTTGGCTGGAATTGGGGTTCCAGTTTTTGGCCAGTTTGGGGTCCCAGTTTGGGGTCCCAGTTATCCGAAATTGGGTTCCGTTACTCTCAAACTTTGGGGTCCCAGTTTGGGCCGTTTGAAGGTCCAGTTTGGGCCAGTTTGGGATCCAGTTTGGGCCATTTGGGGGTCCAGTTGATGGGCCGTTTGGCGGTCCAGTTTGGGCTGGATTGGGTCCCAGTTTGGGCAGTTTGGGGTCCCAGTTTGAGGTGATTGGGTCCAGTGGGCTGGATTTTGGTGGGCCGTTTGGGCCAGTTTTGGATTCCCAGTTACACCAATTGGTGTCCAGTTTGGAGTCCAGTTCGGGGTCCAGTTATCCAAAAACTGGGTCCCAGTTACTCTTTCCAAATTGGCGTCCCAGTTTGGGCAGTTGGGGATCCCAGTTTTGGGCAGTTGGGTCCCAGTTTGGCGTCCCAGTTACCCCAGTTTGGGATCCCCTTACCCCCAAATCAGGGTCCCAGTTACCCCAATTGGAGCTCCGGTTTGGGATCCCATTTGGGCCAGTTTGGAGCTCCCAGTTCCCCCAGATTTGAGCTCCCAGGTTCATCCCAGTTGGCTCTGGGTCACTTTTTTTTTTCTCTCCACAGCTCGAGACTCCGGAACCCGCCCAGCTGAGAGGAGCCAAATTCCCCAAATTCTCCTAATCCCAACCACCAAATTTGCCCAAATTCCCCAAATTCCCCAAAAACGCCAAATTCCCCAAATTCTCCAAATTCCCCCAAATTCCCCACAATTCTCCCCCAAAAAATCTTCTCCAAATTCCCCCAAATTACATCCCCCAAATGTCCCCAAAAACCGTCCCCCCAAATTTTGAATTTTAGGGGTTGTGGACCCCCAAATTCCCCAAATTTCCATTTTTTGGGGTTGGGGACCCCCAAATTCCCCAAATTTTCAATTTTTGGTGTTTGGGACCCCCAGGACCCCCCAAATTCCTTCCAAGGCCCCAAAAATTTCCATTTTCTGGGCTTGTGGACCCCCAAATTCCCCAAATTTTGGATTTTTTGGGTTGTGGACCCCCCAAAATTTCCCAGGTCCCCTCTAAATTTCCATTTTTTGGGGTTGGGACCCCCAAATCCCCCCCAAATTTCAGATTTTTGGGGTTGGGACCCCCAAATTCCCCCAGAACCCCCAAATTTTGGGATTTTTTGGGTCAGGACCCCCAAATTTTTCCCAAATTTCAGATTTTTGGGGTTGGGATCCCCAAATCTCCCCCAGAACCCCCCAAATTTCAGATTTTTTTGGTCAGGACCCCTCAAATTCACCCAGAACCCCCCAAATTTTGGGTTCTTGGGGTCAGGACCCCCAAATTTTTCCTAAATTTTGGATTTTTGTGGTCAGGACCCCCCAAATCCCCCTCGAATTTCAGATTTTTGGGGTTGGGATCCCCAAATTCCCCTCAAATTTTGGATTTTTGGGGTCGAGACTCCCAAACTTTCTCCAAATTTCTGATTTTTGGGTTCAACCGCCCCCAACCCCCCCAGATTTAAAATTTTTTGGGTCAAAACTTCCCAAATTCCCATTTTTTGGTGTCAGAACCCCCAAATTCCCATTTTTTGGGTCAGAACCCCCCAAATTCCCATTTTTTGGTTTCAACCCCCCCAAATTCCCATTTTTGGGTCAGAACCTCCCAAATTCCCATTTTTTGGGTCAGAACCTCCCAAATTCCCATTTTTGGGTCAGAACCTCCCAAATTCCCATTTTTTGGTTTCAACTCCCCCAAATTCCCATTTTTTGGGTCAGAACCTCCCAAATTTTTGGGTTTAACCCCCCAAATTCCCATTTTTTGGGGCTCAACCCCCCCAAATTCCCATTTTTGGGTCAAAACCTCCCAAATTTTTGGGGTCAAAACCCCCCAAATTCCCATTTTTCGGTTTCAACTCCCCCAAATTCCCATTTTTTGTGTTCAGAACCCCTCAAATTCCCATTTTTGGGTCAGAACCCCCCAAATTCCCATTTTTTGGGTCAGAACCCCCCAAATTCCCATTTTTTGGTTTCAACCCCCCCAAATTCCCATTTTTTGGGTCAGAACCTCCCAAATTTTTGGGGCAAAATCCCCCAAATTCCCATTTTTTGGGGCTCAACCCCCCCAAATCCCTCTCAAATATTAAATCCCCGTGGCCACGCCCCCTCCCTAATTTAAATCCCGTAAGCCCCGCCCCCCATCATGGCCGACCCCATCATGGATCTCTTTGACGACCCCAACCTGACCCACACTGACCACTCCCACCCCACCACGCTGACCACTCACCACCACCTGACCCCCGCCCACCCCACCCCCTGAACCCCCTCCCCACTCCCCCCTGACCCCTCCACCCCACTGGCCCCACCCACCGCCCCTGACCCCCCTCCCCCCACTGAACCCCTCCCACCCCACACTGACCCACTCCCACACCCCACCACTGGCACACCCCTCCTCACACCACACAGCCCTGACCCCACCCGCTCGCCCCCCACCCCCACACTGACCCCACACTTGACCACCGAACCACCCTCACCCTGACCCTCCCCACCACACGAACCCTCCCACACCCACACTGACCCGCCCACCCCACCCTGACCCGCCCACCCCACCCTGGCCCCGCACCCGCTCACCTGCGGGCTGCAGCACACATTGACGGCACCGTCAGGCCTCTGCCGGCCCGCCCACCACCTGCGGCAATCCTGGGCCACGCCCAGCCCCGCCCCCGCGCCTGCTGGATCAGGCTGGATCTTCTGCCCCGCCCCTTGTCCGGCCGCGCCCGCGGCCTGCCTGCACCTTCACCAGCTATCGGTACCACTTGGCCGAGCGCCGGCGCAGGCCTTGCCGCGGCCCGGGACGGGCGCGGCCGCGCACGCCCTGCAGGAGGAGCTTGGCCGGGCAGTACGCTGCCCAGCACCAGGGCGCTGCCCGGCGGGGCGCCGGGCGCAGGGGTCTGCTGGAGCACCAGGGATGATGCGGCTTTTACTCGCCCTGCGACAGACGGACACTGGTCAGTGTGGGGAATGGACACGAGGACAGGGGTCATGGCTCCAGTGCTGTGAGTGTCAGTGTGTGGTCAGTGTGAATGGTTCGACGTGGTCGTGTGAGGGTCAGATGAGTGGTCAGCGTGAGTGTTCAGTGGTCAATTGTGATAGTGTTCAGTGTGAGCGGTCAGTCTGTGAGAGTCAGTGTTGACAGGGTCGCTTGAGTTGGTCATGTCTACGTCGGTCAAGTGTAGTGGTCAGTGTTCCAAGTGGTGAGTCAGTGTCAGTGGTCAGGGGTCAGTGTCAGTGCCGTTGACGGTCTGGTCAGCTTGTGCGGCAGTGTGAGTGTCAGTGGTCAGTGTCGAGTGGCGTTCGAGCGGTCTAGTGTCAGTGGTCAGTGTGAGTGGTCAGTGTTCATCTGTGTGAGTGCGTCCAGTGTCGAGTGTCAGTGGTCAGTGGTCAGTGTTGTCCGGGCGGCGGCGCGGGTGCAGGGGTTCCTGCTGCAGGACCAGGTGATGGCCTTGGACCGCCTGACGGCACAGACGGCGCATGTCATTGATGCATAGGTCCAGTGGTCCGTGATGGTCTGAGTGGCCATGGTCAGTGAGGGTGGTCAGGCAGTTTGTTGGGCGGCGGGTCGTGGGGCGACTGATGTCAAACGAACAGGGCTGTCAGTCAGTCAGTGTGAGTGGTCATCAATGGTATGGTTCAGCAGTGCAGTGGCGCTGGGGCGTGCCAGCTGGCTGAACAGGTGTGCGCAGTGGTCAGTGTCGGAGCGGACACAGGGGGTCAGTGAGGGTGTACTCGGGCATCAGGGGTCAGTGCTGGAGTGACAGGTGGGGTGCTGTCATGCTGTCGTCTGGACTCGCCCTGTGTGACAGTGCAGTGTCATGCAGGTGCATTGTGGTCACTGGTCAGAGGCCAGTCGGGATGTCAGTTGTGAGTGGTTGTGAGCACGTGTATGTCAGGATGGTAGTGTGCAGTTGTCAGTGGGGTCAGTGGTCAGTGTGAGCTCGGGTCGTGGGGGGTCAGTGGCCGGCGGGCAGCCGGGATGGTTCTGCTGGAGGCACCAGGGTGTATGCGCTTGGACTCCCCTGTCGGACAGACGGACACATGGCAAGTGAATGCGTCAGTGGCAGGGTCCTCAGGGCGGGTCAGGGTCAGTGCCTGATGTGGTCAGTGTAGCGGTCAGGTTGGTCAGTGTGAAGTGGGTCAGTGATGCTTCAGTAGAGTGTCAGTGAGTTATGGTCAGTAGTGCATGGTCGTGGTCAAGTGTGAAGTGGTCAGTGGTCGTGTCAGTGGTCAGTGTGACCGTGGTCAGTGTGAGTGGTCAAGCTGGTCAGTGTCGAGGAGGGTCAGTGTGGGTCGGCAGTGTCTAGTGTGGCAGTGCGTCGGTCAGATGGTGGTCAGTGGTCATTGTAGTCGTCGTGGTCAGTGTTGCCCGGGCCGGGCGCCGGGCAGGGTCTGCTGGCACAGACTAGTTGTGAATGCGCCTTGGACTCGCCCCGTCTGCGGAACGACGGACACTGGTCAGTGAATGGTCAGTTGGTCAGTGGTCACATCAGGGGTCAGTGGTCAGTGGTCCACTGAGTTCAGTGTCAGTGGTCTCAGTGTGAAGAGGTTGGTCATGTGAATGCTCAGGTAGTCAGTGTCAGTGCGTTCAGTGGTCAGCAGTGGATTCGTGGTCAGTGGGTGGTCAGTGGGTCAGTGGTCAGTGGTCAGTGTGATTGGTCAGTGTGGAAGTGCGTCCAGGGCTCCGTGTGACTGGTCAGCTGTGAGGGTCAGCTGTGAGTGTGGTCACTTCAATGGTTCAGTGTGAGTGGTTCAGTGGTCAGTGTCGCCCCGGCGGGCGCCGGGGCCACGTCTTGGTCTGCTGGAGGACAAGGGTGATGCACGCTGGACTCGCCCTGCGGACAGACGGGACATCTGGTGCAGTGAATGGTCAGTTCGTGCGGTGGTCAGTGTGATGGGATGGACACAGGGCTAAATGTGTCAGTGACGTGGTCAAGTCGTCAGCTGTGAGTGGTCAGTGTGAAGTGGTCAGTGTGATATAACTGTGGTCAGTGTTCGAGCGTTCAGTGTGAGCGGTCAGTGAGTGGCAGTGAGTGGTCAGTGGTCCAGTGTGAGCGGTCAGTGTGAGCGGTCAGTGAGTGGTCAAGTGGTCAGTGTGAGCGGTCAGTGGTCAGCGTGTTGAGCGGTCAGTGATGCGTCAGTCGGTCATGTGAGGGGTCAGTGCGTCATGTGAGTGGTCAGTGAGTGTCAGGTGGTCAGTGTGAGTGGTCAGTGTCAGTGGTCGAGTGGTGAAGTGGTCAGTGGTCAGTGTGATGGTCAGTGAGTGAGTCAGTGGAGGTGTGAGTGGTCAGTGTTCCAACGTGGTCAGTGTGACCGCGTCAGTGGTCAGTGTGAGTGGTCAGTGTCAGTGGTCAGTGTGAGTGGTCAGTGTGTCAGTGTCAGTAGTGAGCGGTCAGTTGGTCAGTGTGAAATGGTCATGCTCAGTGTCAGTTCTGTGCACGTGTCAGTGTCAGTGTCAGTGTGAGTGGTCAGTGTCAGTGGTTCAGTCGTGAGCCGGTCAGTGGGTCAGTGTGACGTTTCCAGTGAAAGGTCGGTCAGTGGTGAGCCGGTCAAGTGCTCAGTGTGCAGTTGGTCAGTCTGATGGTCAGTGATCAGTCGTGAGCGGTCAGTGGTCAGAGTGAGTGGTCAGTGGTCAGTGGCCACATATGGACCAGTGTTGAAAGTGTCAGTGTGGCCCCGGGCGGGCACCGGGGACCAGGTGTCTGCTGCCAGGACAAGGGTGATGCGCTTGGACTCGCCCTGCGACAGACGGACACCAAGTGCGTCAGTGTCAGTGGTCAGTGTGGGATGGACACTTGGGTCAATTGTGACCGTCTCTGCCTTACAAGTGGTCATGTGGTCATAGGTTCACTCAGTGGTCAGTGTGAGTGGTCGTGCTCAGTGTGCAAGCGCTGTCATGTGGTCAGCTGTGACGTGGTCATGTGTGAAGTGGTCAGTGGGGGTTCTTTACCACCAAGTTGTGATGCGTCAGTGGTCAGTGTGATGGTCAGTGTGATTGGTCAAGTGGTGGTCAGTGTTGAGTCGGTCAGTGTGAGTGGTCAGTTGGTCAGTGTGAGTGGTCAGTTGGAGTTGTTCAGTGTTGAGCAAAGTCAGGGGTCAGTGTGATGGGGTCAGTTGGTTGTCATGTCAGTGCTGAGTGTCAGTGGTCAGTGTGAGTGGTCAGTGATGGTCAGTGATGTGGTCAGTCATGGGAATCAGTGGTCAGTGTGAGTGCGTCAGTGAAGTGGTCAGTGAGTGGTCAGTTCAGGATCAGTGGTCAGTTCAGTGGTCAGTGGTCAGTGTTAGTGTCAGTGTGAAACGTGGTCAGTGGTCAGTGTGAGTGGTCAGTGAGTGGCATATGGTCAAGGGGGTCCGACCGTTGTGAGTGATAGGGGTGGGTCATGTCAGTTCGCCTCTCTCAGTTGAGGGTGGTCTCTCCAGTGTGGAGGTCCGCTCCGATCAGTTATCCGAAATTGGTTCTCAGTTAAAGCCTCACAGAATTGCGGGTCCAGTTTGGCCTTTTGGTCCATGTTTGGCTGGCCCAGAGCGAGTCTAGGTGGTCACTCGGACTATGTTGTGCCAGTTTGTCAGTGGCCTCCCCAAGTTTGGCGCGCGGCAGGGTTTGGGCACCCGCGGCCAGGTGTCTGCCTGCCAGGACAAGGGTTGATGCGCTTTGACCGCTCTTGCGGCTGGACGAGATTTGGAGCGGACACTGTCAGTGAATGGTCACTCGAATGCACTCGAGGCAGTGGGTCAGTGTGAGTGGTCAGTGGTCAGGTGTGAGGGTGTCAGGTATGGTCAGCGGTGCCCGGGCGGGCGCCGGGGCCAGGGCGTTGGCTGTATCGACCGAGGGGTCTGACCGCGCTTGGTTAGCGTCGCCCTGCGGAGCGGAGATTGGTACGACTACCCACCACGTTATGCGGAAGCCTGGTCATGGAGGCCACTCAAGTGTTTTGGCGCGCCAAGTTGGGGATATCGCATGACTCCACGATAGTGTGATGTCAAGTTGTGTCGAGTGGTAGTGGTCAGTTGCAGTTCCCCCAGTTCGGGCGCGGGGCGCCGGGGGCCAGGTGTCTGCTGGAGACCAGCGGTTTGATCGCTTTGGATCGCCCTGCGGACAGATGGGACACTGGTCAGTGAATGGTCAGGTGTAAGTCAGTGTCGCCAAGGGAATAACCTGGTGTGCGCCAAGTGTCAATTGAGCCGGTGCCTCAAATTAGGGTCCCAGGTGTGCGAGTGGTCAGTCTGTCGGACCGATAGTTATCTAGTGAGTCAGTGGTCAGTTGAATGTCTCTCCAAGTAAGTTTGTCAGCAGTTGGTCAGCGGTGAGTGCGTCAGTTGAAGGATGGACACAGGGCAATGATCAGTGAATGTCAGAATGGTCAGTGGTCACTCAGGCGTCAGTGGTCAGTGTCAGTGCGTCAGGGTCAGTTCGCTCTCAGTTTATGGTTGTTCAGCATGTGAGGGTCAGTGTGACTGGTCAGTGTGGACTGGGTCAGTGAGTGCGTCAGTGGTCTAGTGTGAATGGTCAGTGCTCAGGAATCAGTTGTCAGTGGTTCACTCAGTGGTCAGTAGTCAGTGGTCATGTCAGTGTGCCCGCGCGGGGCGCCGGGCCAGGGTCTGCTGGGACAAGGGTTTTATGCGCTTGGACTCGCCCTGCGGACAGGACGGGACACTGGTTCCGAGTACTCCCAAGTTTGGATCCCCTTACCCCAATCCCAGTCCCAGTTACCACCGAGTCAAGTGAATAGCTCAAGTTTGGCTTCCCGGATGTTTCAGTGTGAGTGTCAGTGTGAGGCGCTCCAGGTCAGTTTGTGAGGTGGTCACGAGTGGTCCTAGTGTTGGAGGCTCGTCCGTCCAGTTCGCCGTCACGATTTTGAGGATGGGTCAGCTCGCTCCTATATCAGATTCGTCACAGTTTGCTCGGGGTGTCAGCTATTGTTTCTCTTCCACCACCACCAGCCCAGCAGGTCCCTCCAGGCTGAGAGGAAGCGCGCGCGCTCATTCCACCACCATCAATGTCTTCGTCGACTGCAGTGTGCGTCACGTCCTCCAGTGAGTCACAGTCGTCACGCCCTCAGTAAGTGTTCAGTCGATTGAAGCTCGTAGCCAGTGAGTGTCCCCTCCAAAAGAAATGACTCCACCGAAATTTCGCGTCAGTTTCTCTGTCCCGCGAACGTCTCCACCCTCTCAATAATCAGGTTTCGCGCAAAATAGTATTTCCACCTCCGCCTCCAGAGACACGCTTGGTCCCTAAATTCTCGAGAGATCATGACCGAGTCAAGATGTGCAAGCTCCGGTCAAGTGATTTTGCCTGCGTCAGTGCTCAGTGTGACTGGATAGTGTCCAGTTGGAGTGATCAGTGAGTGGTTCAGGCGGTTTCAGTGTGAAGTGGTCAAGTAGTCAGTGTGAGTGGTCAGTTGGTCAAGTGATTGTTCAAGAATTGTTGTTCAGTGGTCAGTTGCTGTGTGGCCGCTCCGACCAAATTCAATCATTTTTGGTGTGGAAATCAAATTAATGTTTACCAGAAAATCGAGATCAAGCAGTGGAGAGAAGTGGTAATCAATCGAGTCTGTGGAATCAATGGAAAGTTTTGTGTTGTCCTAGTGGTCAGTGGTCATTGGTGTGGTGAACGTTCAAGTGAAAGTCCACCTAGGTGCCTCCGCCCTGCCCCGTGAAGACGAATGTGTGCGTCGGTGGGCGCCGGGCCAGGTGTCTGCTGGAGGACCAGTGGGTGGAGTACCCCTTGGACTCGCCCCTGCCGACAGACCGAGAACAATCTGCCCCCGTGGTCCAAAGTGAATTTTAGAGTTCTAGTGGTCTATGGTGAGGTGGTCAGGGTTGGGACCCCCAAATTCCCTGCACAGAACCCCAACGTTCTGAGTGTCAAAGTTTGTCATTGTGGGTCAGTTGCAGTCAGACCACCTGCTCCCAGTTTGTCTCGCCAGTAGGTCAATGTTGTCGATTTTTGTTAATCCCAAATCTCCCACCGAACCGCCTGTCAAAGAGTGTGAGGAATTGAAGAAGACATTTTTCTTAGAGTTCCAAGGGAGCCACCTTCCATGAAATCAAATTCGTAAGACCCACTCAGTACAGTAGAACGTTCTATGTCTTGTCAAAGGATCCGGTCCTGGAATCATGTGTCCTGTAATAGGTCAAGTGGTGTCATGGTTGTTGTCGAGTGGGTCAGTAATGAGTCGCTCAGTGGTCAGTGTGAGATGTCTGCAGTGTTGGCGAGATGTGTGCACTCCCAAGATGTCACGCCTCCGCATCATGTAAATTGTGTGCACTGCTTCCAGGCGAGGTGCAATGGCCAGAGTCACTCTTAAAAGTGTCGTCATAGTGTGGTCAGCGGTGGTCCAACCCGCACTGCTCAAGTCCTCTAGAATGGTCTAAAGTGAGAATAAAATGTTAGGTGGGCTGCAGGTGGCATGTAAGTGAAGCATGTTGGTTCATGTGTAGCTCGCATGACAATGGTCAGTGGTGAGCTGGATACAGGTGTGCCAAGAAGTGTCAATGGTGGTTACAGTGATAGGGGAGGGAGGTGGTCACGCATGTGACGGTTGGTCCAGGTGTGAGGGTACAAGTCGGATAATTGTGAGGTGGAGTCAGTGTGAGGGTGGTCATTTGAGGTCAGCTGCCAGTGTGAGATGTCAGGTAATCAGGTGACAGGGTAAGTGATTCACTCAGGTCAGTGATGAGGATGGACAGAAGTCAGGGTCAGAGGGACTATGAACAATGGACACTGGAGATGGGGCCAGCAGTAACTGGACATCGTGTGAGAACCAATCACGTGGACGCATCCACTCCCTCGGCCACACGTACACACTCATCGGGGCCAGCGCGGCCACTCACCTGGAACCGACGCCCAACTCCCCCAGACCCTCCAAACTCACTGCCACGACCTCAAACCTCACGCTGGCCATTGACTCACGGCTGGCCACAGCCCACTCACCGTGGCCCACGCCCATCACTGGCTCACAGCCCACTCACCTGGCCTGCGCCAGAGCCTCCGAGACCCCCTACACCAAACCCCGACCTGGCTCCCCTAAGATCCCCGCTCGAAGTGTAAACCCCACCTGAGTTGGCGCACACCCAAGAAGCCTGAGCTCTGTGGCCGAGCGCCTGCAAAGATCCAGTCTCCCCAAAGCCCACCTGAGAGCCGACCACGGGTGCCAAACCTTTCGTCAAACTGTCACTGGCCAACCAGAACCCGACCTGCTCCACCAACCGCCCCCCAGACCTCCAGAACCCCAAACAGAGACCCCTCCCAAACCTCACCTGGGCCTCCAAACTACAACGGCCGCTTCAAACTCACCTGGCCACACCAAACCTCACCTGCCACACGCCAAACCCACGCTGGCGCACACCCAATCTTGCAAACCTGCCCCTCCTAAACCCCGACTGTCAAACCCCGCCAGACGCAGCCAAACCTCACCTGGCCCACCCAATCACCTGGAACCAATCACCTGGCCACACAGAACCGTCACCCAACCCCCGCAAACCACACCTGGCCACGAGACCGCAAAGTCTCACACTGCCCCCCCAGACACACCGCAAACCCGCCAAACCCCCTTTAAACCTCACCTGGCCACACCCAAACGTCAACCGTGCCGCCTACCCAACCCACCTGGCCACAAACCCAAACCTCACCAAGCCCCCTAAAAGCCACACCTGCCACACCAACCCCCTAGGACAGCCCTAGGTCTGCCACGCCAGAAACCGCCCAGACCCCTCCCAAACCTCATGGCCGACGGTTTCCGAGGGAAGACCTACAAGGCCGGTGGGCAAGCCCGACTCTGCCCAAGAGCCTGTATACCCTGCCGGGCGGCTCTCGCGGAGAACCCGCTACGCTGCCAGCGCGTACACCCACGTAGCCGCCCTCCAGACCCCTTCCCAAACCTCGCACATTACCAAGCCCGCCCATGACTTCCAGCGCTGTGCCCGTGCTAGGAGTGCAACCCCGTCGATAACCATTATCCTGGCCACACCCAGAGACTCAGCCTGGGCCTCCCGCCGAGGAAATCCCCCGCCTATTTGAGCCCAACCATTCCAGCCAGCACACCGAAACCACGGTCCAGAGTGGTTACGGCACCCAAACCTCACCTGGATCCCTGCACACCCAACCCACCGCGCAGACCCCGACCTGGCCCAGCGAGCCCAAACTCCCACACTGTCCCTGGCCGTCCCTAACCCCCCCGTCTATTGAGCCGCCCGTCCAAACCCCACCCCGGCACCACCCAAACCCCACCTGACCCTCTCGCCTAAGGCCAGCGCTCACTCTGTCTCCCGGTGTTGCGCTATAGCGCGCGCCCAGCAGTGGCGCCGCTCCCAAACTCACCCGAGACCAACACCTAGGGAACCTCACCTGGCCACGTCCCAACCCCGGCCTCAGCAACAGGCCCAACCCCCCCCCGTCCCTTCCCCGCTCAACCTGTGCGGGCCCCCAGGCTTCAGTCCCGGTTTCAGGGGGGCGGTCCCAGCCCCGCCCGCCCCGCCCCCGCCGCCTTCAGGGCTGCAGCAGCAGCTGCTTCACCTGCCTGGCCCCGCCCCCGCCGCGAGGCCACGCCCCCTGCCGCCGCCGATGAAGCCACGCCTCCTCCTGCAGCGCCACCCCCCCGCGCGCACGGTGGCGGGGCCAGCACCTTGCCAAGGTGACTTTGCCCCGTTGGGCGTGGCCGGGCGGCCTTCCCTGCCGGTGTGGGCGGGGCTTTGAGGATGACGATTTTGGGGGCGGGCGGGGAGGCGCGAGACCCCCATGAAAGGGATTGCCCTGACTCAGCACTTTCGGCTTACCGGCGCGGGAGGCGGGCGGGGTTTGGTTGGGCGAATTTGGGGGATTTTTGGCGGGGTCGGGGGGCGGGGGTCCAGCGCTCCCCAGAGAAGCCCAAGGCCTCGGCCAGGGGTCGGAGGGCGCGGAGACAGTAGGCGGGGCCGGGTGGCGGGAGGGGCGGGGGCCACACAGCTCCTCGGGGGGAAGGGGATCCAGGCCGAA
>NDFG01000610.1:2109720-2124970 GCA_002167245.1 Sporophila hypoxantha | reverse complement strand
GCTTCCAGGTAAGAGCTGACTCCCCCAAGGCAGGGCAGAACCCCACAGCCAGCAGTCCAAGTGCCTCCCCTGCCCATACACACCGAGGCTGGAGCTGCTGGTCCGCTGCAAGCGCAGGGAGCTACGGGTGACWGGTCGGTAGCCAGGGAGGCCCAGCAGTACTGAATGGCCAGGGGTCWTCTCTGGGGAGGAGGCTTCCAGCTTTGCAAGGGTTTCCTGGGAGGGGAAGCTGGTGAGGGAATGGGTGGAGGCACCTGAGCGCAGACGGCCCTTAGCAGGGGAAGATGTTTTTGTGGACTGAGCCAATGGGATGTTCTTGATGCAGACCAGTTCCTCGGGCTCTGCCTGTTTCTGGGAGAGAAAAATCCATAGATAGGTTTAGGTTGAACGGACCTTAAAGCTCATCTCCGTCCACCTCTTCCTTCCCTTGGCTGGGACACCTTCCACTAGACTAGATTGCTTTAAGCTGCATCCAGTCTGGCCTTGAACACTTCCAGGTATGGGGCAGTCACAGCTTCTCTGGGCAACCTCACAGGGAAGAATTTCTTCCCAATATCCCATCTAACCCTGACCTCTGTCAATGGGAAGCCACTCCCTCTTGTCCTGTCACTCCAAGCCTATGTCCAAAGTCCCTCTCCAGGTCTCTTGGAGCCTCTTTAGAAACTGGCAGGGGCTCTAAGGTCTTCCTGGAGCCTGCTTCTCCCCACTTTCTCAACCTATCTCCAGAGCAGAGGGACTTCWGCCCTTGGAGAGCTTCTGTGACCTCCTCTGTCCTTGCTCCAGCAACTRCATGTCATTCTGATGTTGGGGCCCCAGAGCTGGAAGCAGCTCTGCAGGTGGGGTCTCACCAGAGTGGAGCAGAGGGGCAAAATCCCCACATTGCACTACTTCCCACTGTGCTGGGGATCAGCTGAGGACATGGCTGGACTTGAGGCTGCCAGTGCCCATTGACAGGTCATGTTCAGCTTTTCAGTTCCCAGCCTGCTGGGTCCCTCTGCAGTGCTGCTCCTGATCCCTGCATTCCCCAGCAGGGGCCCCCTGCTCACATCTGTCATGGTGATGTTGATGGTGGTGCGGCGCCGGGCAGAGCGGGTCTTGCAGCCGGAGTCCAGCGAGAAGTTCTCCCGGGAAGTTGGCGCTGCTCTGGAGCTGTGACGCGGTCGCAGAGGAGGATGGGAGAAAGTAGAGACTCTCCCAGGGATGCCTTTGTCTGGGCAAGCGCGAACAGCAGTGACTTTCACTCTGTCTGAACGCACACTGAGACTTCCAGTGAGAGCTGGTAGCCTTCCTGCAGAGCCAGGAATACGAGGGTAGCAGCCAGCCAGGCTGACCAGGCCATCGGGAACGGTGGATTTTGGGGTGCTGACAGCAGATATGATCTGGTACCTGGATGGAGCTAGCTGCTGTGCCTCATCCAGGCTATCAGTGCTCGTTGGTCAGCACACTCTCGAAGGAAGCTCATGTCCCTTGACTGTGGGCACTCCCTGGAACTTGCTGAGTTCTTGCACTGAATGGGGAAGCAGGGGGAAGGATGGATCTATGCCTCCAAGTGAGGTGGTGATGGAAGCGAGGACAAGGGGGTGAATGCTCATCTGCATACGCCGCACCTGAGCTTCCAAGCTGCGGACTGGGCTGGTAAGGTTCTTGCAGCTCATCTCAGACTCCTTGGCCTGCAGGATGCTCTGCTGTAGCTCCTTGGCCAGCCTCTCTGATTTGCTCTGAAGCTCTGTGTTCTCTTTCTGCAGGTGRTCCATGGCCTTCAGCTTCTCTGATAGCTCCTGGTTCTGCTGCTTCTTGGCATCGTAATGACTTTTTGCCTTCTCCATCTAGGATATAAAGCAGAGGAATCCTGTCAAGCTTCCCAGCAGTGTCAGGGACAGCAAGGCCATACTAGCCCCCAGCATACCTGCCCTTTGTAGTGCTCAGCTGCCTGCTCCTTCTGGGTGAGCTGCACCTGCAGCTCTGCCACCTTCTCCTGATGGCTTGTGACTGCTGCCTGCAGCTCCCCTTCCAGTGCCTGTGGGCAGGMAAGAGACTGGCTTAGAGGCAACCCAGGCGAGCCCCCTGGCAGCACCAACAGCTCCAGGGCTCAGCCCCCAGGTTTTTGGTCCCTCTTTACTTTAACTCTCTGCTGCTGGGTCCAAGTGGCCTTCTCATGCTGAGTCAGCTTTTTATTCAGCTCGTCCACCTGGAAGAAAGAACATGGCTTGGTGAGACCAGCTCCAGGCACAAAACTACAATCTTCCTGTGGAGGAGCACAGCCCCTCCTCTCTAGCCAGCTCTAGGGCACAATGAAGAAATTTCCTGCCACAGGGCGACTCCTCAGCACCACCCACTGCCAAGGAAGATCCCAGGACATGGCAAGGTGACAGTCACCCACCCCATGTTAATCCTTACAGCAAGGCTGGCTGGAACTACCCAAGCACAAGGAGCAGCCACAGGCTGGAAGCAAAGCCTGTGTTAAGTTCCCAGTGCCCAAGCACTTGCAACCTGGAGTCCCACAGGTCATCCAGCACTCTTGACACAGGTAGCTGGCTGCTGCAAGTTCTGGCCTGGCCATGCTCTCCCTGCTCCAGGGGATGCTTGAGGAGCCCTCAGCCCCCTGCTCATAGCCACAAGGTCTCTGCAGAGTCCTGGGCAGCTCRGGCTGGYACTGGACAGGGAATTGTGGCTTTTCCAGCATTGTTTCCCAAGTGCTAACTCCTACCACATCTGGGATCAATGCAGCRCTAGCCACATCTGGCCCATGCWGTCTGAGCACAGCTGTTCTATCGGTTGTGCCAAGAGCTGGGCCTTGGTTAAAGGCAGYGGGAGGAGCCATCCCAGCACTGAGACAGTCCTATGCRGAGGAGCCCTGCGTGCTCCTGGCAGCCGCTCGCTGCGTGTGCTGCCATGGGGCATGTGAGAAGCCATGCCAAGCTGCAGGCACTAATGTGAGGGAGCAGGTGGCAGGATGGGAGCCCAGTTGCTACTCGCTGGAGGTGAAGGTGCCCAGAGACTTGGAGCCAAGTGCCCCATGGCTGGGTCCATGCTGTGAACAGTTCACAGTACTGTACAGTATACAGTACACAGTTCACAGTACAGAGGAGAGGGTGGCTCCAGCAGGAAGTGACAAACAAGGAGGGCTGTGCACTGTCACCTAGCAGCCAGCTCTTGGTGTGTGTTACCTGCTTAGTTTGGCCCTTCTGGATTATCTCCAACTGCTCCACCCACAAGCACAAAAAGTAGAGGTGAGTAGTACACAGCTGAGTACATAGGCTCTTTTTATATACAATCACGGAGTCATTTAGGTTGGAAAAGCCCTCTGAGACTGAGTGCACTGCCAAGACCACCACACTAAATTCCATGTCCACATGTCTGTTAAATGCTCCAGGGATAGGGATCTACCACTGCCATGGGCAGACCGTGCCAGGGCTGGACAACCCTTTCAGGGAAGGAATTTTTTCCTAATGCCAACCTAAGCCTACCCAGGCACTTGAACTATTTCCTATTGTCATGCCATTTGTTAACTCGAGACAACAAGTTTACACTGGGAGACCCATCTTGGCTGCATCCCTCTTTTCAGGGAGCGTGTTCACCCTTTCAGGGAGAGACAGTCCCTCACAAGCCTCCTTTTCTCCAGGCTTAGGCCCCTCTCCAACTCCTTAGCTGCTGCTCATCAGACTGCTGCTCAGATCATTCCCAGCATTGCTGCCCTTCTCTGGAAACACTCCAGCACCGAATGTGACAGTCCCTTTCATACCTAGAAATGTGTCTCACGCCCTGGTCCCTGTGCTGAGCAGGACATGGATTCAGGACTGTGCAGAAGGCTGAACACATCCCTTTTCCGGAGGGCTCCCCCATCCACATCCCTCCTGCTGGGAGTAGAAGCCCTACCTGACTTGTCAGTCTCTGCGTCTCTTCCAGGGAATTCTTCCTCTCTTCCAAGGCTGCTGCCTTGCTGCTCTCATACTCCTGCAGGGCCCGCTGCCTTTTCTGCCAGCTGCTCCCGCAGCGACGGCACCTGGGCCGCCTCCTAGCTTGGCCTGCGCTAGCTCGCCTTGCAGCGTGGACACAGCTTTTGCTCTGCTGCTCCAGGTCCTGCCGCTGCTGGCTTTCTAGGGAGGCATGCCTGGCCCGAGCGCTTGTCGAGCTCCGCTGCAGAGCAGCCACGAGCTGCTCCTTCTGTAGGCTACTTGTCCTGGCAGACTTTGCCGTCCTGCCGCTAGCTCATCCTCCCGCTCGCTCTGGCTATGCGTCCCTCTTCAGGGCCTCAATGGTCATCCGCTGCTTCTCCATCTCGTCCTGGCACCGCTGCACCTCCACCTTCATACAGTGAGCACCTCTCGGCTGCACGGGAGGCTGCGGTGGCCATTCTCTGTCTGCAGCACCCGCAGCCTTTCCTCCAGCTTCTTGCTCTTCTCCGACTCAAGCCAGGATCAGGCGTTTCAGCTCCTTGCTCTCCCTCTTCCTTCTTTTTCAGCTCCTCCTGCTGGCAAAACAGAAGAGCAGGGAGACTGTATTGGGTCTGAACTGAGACAGAGAGATAGTGTGCTCGCTCAGCAAGTACCCAATACACTGCTCTGTTATCAATCACCTTTCCAGCTACCCATCGCAAAGCACAGCACTGTGAAAGCTTCCAAGGGAAAATGAACTCGTAACCACCGCCACAGCAAGGGTCTGAGAGTGGGCAAGATCCTGGGAGTGGGCACAGTAAGGCTAACTGACACAAATTAACCAAAGGGATATTCCACACCATATGATGTCAGCACAGATATAAAAGCTGAGGGACGTGGAGAACGGAGGGCAGCCATTATTTTAGTGTTTGCCTTCTCGAACAGACACTACCCGTCTGAAGCCCTGCTTCCAGGAAAGTGTCTAAACATCACCTCTATGATGGGAAGAGATTAATTCACTCTGTTGCTTTACACACCACAAACTTTCACTCTTTTTGCTTTAGTAAATTGCCTTATCTCAGCCTCACTAGTTCTTTTCCCATCTTATTTTTCTCCCCTATCCTGCTGGGAAGGGGAGTGATAGCAGAGCTTGGTGGGTGCCTGGTGCCCAGCCAAGGTCAGACTACTACAGGGACAAAACACGCACCCCTAGTGTTACTCAAGCTGCAGCCAACCATGCCCACACAGAGCCACACGTGCTGCATCCCACTGGGAGCTGCCCAGAGCCTGCCCTTCCCTCTCCTCGCACCCCCAGAGCACCTTGCTTTCCCTCAGCCTTGTGCCACTGCTCCCTTGGACAAAACACCTTCTTTTCACCGTGCAGGAGATGCTCTCTTCACAACCACTTCATATAGTGTCCAGCTGGGGAAGCCACCAGCTCCCTGGCAGGCAGCGATTTTGCAAATTCTAGGCTCAAAAGGAGCCCTCCCAAAGTGCTCAGCCCACATCCCTTATCCAGCAGCAGAAGAGCAGCAGGCCTCTGCGCCACATGGCTTTGCATGCATCCTGCCTGGCATGCTGCTCTCTCCAAACTGGAGTCATTTACCATTCCAAGCCGCTTGAAAATAGCCTGCAGGGAGCCCAACTGTAACGCTTACAAAAATCGTCCCCCCCATGACTTTTCCCTTCTCTGGCTACTGTCATCTCCGAGCTGGCAACTGGCTGCTCAGCATGGAAATCTTCCCTGTAGAATCTCATTTTCTCTTTTCTGAGCATTTCTGGACAGACAGAGATGGACTGCGATGAGTAACAATGACAGCAGAGCCAACCAACCAAACTGCACATGCAGCCTGTCCCGACCCTGGGGAGCCCTCCTCAGAGTTCTCCAGGTTGAGAGGCTTCCCACAGGAGCTTGCGTTACAACGCTTCTCCCTGTGATGTCTGGCTAAAAAACGAGGCAGAGACGGCGCCTCCTGGCTGCTGCACCCAGCTGCAGCTGGCATGTTCCCCCCAGCTTGGGGGACCGGGGGAATCTATAGAGGGGGCACCCACCACACGCCCCAAGCCCCCTGACCTTATCCTGCAGGGCTGATGCAGCTCCTTTTCTCCAAGCTGCCCGCCTGCTTTTCCATGGGACTGTCCTGGATCTGTTGTGCTCCTCTGAGAGCTCATTTCAGGGCTCGTTTGCAGTCTGACCATATTGCTGGCGCCTGCGATGCTCCGCAGCTGCCAATTAGAAAATTCCCACCCCAGTCCAGTCAAGACTGAGGCCAAGAGTTGTGCCCTTTGCTGTTTCAGGGCTCTGCCCACTCCCCATTCTAGAGCTGCAAGCCACACATGGGCTATCCTGGTTCGGGTGTTAACCACATGCGGGCAGCTCCCCCAGCTGCCATTCCCCCACCAGAGGTTGTGTTGTCATTCTATATTTAAAAAGCTCCATACCTTCTTGTATCCATTCTCATGTGCAGCTCTCAACAGCACTGACTCCTTCACAGCACAAAGCAACCAAACTCAACTCTGCCTTCTGGAACCAGCTAACCACTCTTTTTATAGCACTCTTCTTATGTAGTCTCATCAGCTGTGCCTAATCAAAGGGATCGAGCCCTGTTCCTATACTTTGGTACTGCAGTACAGCTGCAACTCTCAGGAGGCAAGATTACCCTTCTGCACCTATCCTCTTGTTCTTCTCTTACATTCTATCCCCCCACAATTCCCCCTTCTTTTTACTTACAAGGAACGTTTGTAGCATCTCTAGAAACCATGTGTTTGAATAAATTTTTCATTATAATAATTCACACATTCTCACGTTTTTAGGACGTAATCAGGGCTTCAAATGTTTAGGCAACATGTCACAGTAAGATCATCACCTCTAAGGCTTTTTATAAACGTGATCATGTTGTGTTTACTACTCTTCTGCAGGGCCCTTTGCAAACAGATAAGCTAAACCCAGTTACACTCATCCTTTTTGTGTAATATTCTATTCTAACTCTGGAATTGTCGTCTGTGCGCTGACCTTGATTTAATTACTCAAAAACTTATGTTACATATTTCAGAAACTCTCTACACTTACACTTCTAGAATATTGACAATATCAATCAGCTCTACAACCCTTTATACTAAGGCAACTCACAAGAATAAGTTAACGGACTAATATATTGAGGATAGTAACAAATTCAACAGTTACATTATTTTATCAATAGCTATACAACTTGAACAACATCAATGTCCAGTATCTGTCAAGTGTACTTATGCTTATGGAATATAACTTTACATTTGATGCTAATCAAAATTTAAGTTAGTTGTAATTCACAAAACAAATGCACCACGTTTCATCAGCAAACAAATATACAATACTGAATGATAGAGCTACTCTGTCTCCAGCGCAACTGCGTGTTTTAATAATTCTCCTTCTTCCTTTTACATGTTTTTTGTTGTAATTAGTTGCCACCGGCAGCCTCTCTCGCACCTGCTGTTTTCCATGTAGATTAATCAAGCAATTTGTTCTTCACTTGTATAAGTTATTTCCCATTTGTGTCCCAGAGGCTCACCTGTGCTCCAGGTGTCGAATAATCTGTACATGGTCTGAGTCGGCAAGCGCATGCTCCCCTGCTGCTCTCATGTGTACGCTGTGGCTCCATTCTCCAAGCTTGCCACCTTTGCCCTATAGCCCAATCCCGGAATGACACATCAGGTTACTGTGGAGATGGCCAACTTATTACAATTTTAGAAGGCTTCTCTTACATATTTGTCTGCTCATGTAGCAGCAACTTTTCCCATTGCGTCCTGCTGCACACACTGCTATATCAGGGGGACGCAGCAACTGTCCTGCGGTCCCCTTTGGACTGTCTTGCCTATACCTTGGCAGGGGCGCGGGGCTTGACTCCTAATGCACCAATAAGCAAAGTGCCGTAGCGCCCGCTCCTCATACTTCCAACACCTCTTCTTCTTGGGGGTGGTGTCTCAATATGTCCAGATTCTAGGCTCTTAGGTCTGCTTGGCTAAAATCATCTGGATTTTTAGCTCTGAGCGTCTTTGGTTTGCCTGACCTCCACATCTATTTCTCTTAGGTCTGCAGTCCATCTTCCTGAATCCTTTGATCACACATTCCTTAATATTCAAGTCCTTTTTCCCAAACCACCATCAGGATCACCTCCTACTGCTTCTCTACAGTTCTCTACACCGAATCACCCACGGATCTACATCTGAATCACGTCAGAGTCACCAATTGTTCTCATCATATTTCACAAGCCTCTATACCTTCCGATGATTTCTCATGGGCAACTTCCTCACAGCATGACTTCTTCTTCACAGCACAGCCAACAAACTGCAAGCCCTCTTCATGAGCAACAAACAACAAACACTCCAACTCTCCTCCTGGAACCAGCTAACCCACTCTTTTATAGGCACTCTTCTTATGAATCACAGCTGTGGCCTTATCAAGGGCAGGCCTGTTCCTAAATCTTTGGTAGTTAGTACAGCTGCAACTCCTCAGGGGCAAGATTAACCGTTCTTGCACCATCTTGTTCTTCTTACATTCTAATCCCCCCACTCAGGAGTTCCTAATTTGGATCAGGATCCCAGAGCCCCAAGGTTCACGCTTGCGTCAGTCTGGCACATCAAACGCATTGTCATTGCAGAACGCATAAAACATCCCTCCCTAGCCTAATCCCAGCACTTGCTATTCTAATCTCCTCACCGCGTGTCCATGCACTAACCGCTTGGACGGCTATGTGGGAGGTGACACACATGATGAGTGCATACTCGTATCTGAGGCGGATTCGATACTTGCTAAGGAATGCACTCCTCCCATAGGTCTCTCAGTGATGCGTCTGTGTCTAGATTATAGCTTAGTCTCATTCTGGCGCCTCAAGTTCTGAGCTATCCTTTCATGGTCTCTGCTGGCAAAAGAAAACACTGGTTCTCCATTTACTTGGCTGGAATATCATTTTTGTTGTCAGTTAAGTAATGGAAAAAAACACACAAAAAATCTGTCCCAGTGCTCTGCACGGCTCGCGCTGCTCGTGGTCTCAGTGCTGTAACATATTGTCTATTGATTCTAGGAGCTTGTATAGGAGATGTGAGGAGGTAGTGGTAATTCACTTGCAGGAGGTCCTATGTTCGTCGAGGCTGCGCTATCGTCTAGCTATAAATATGTCTACCTTATGCCCAAAGGGATTTGCTTGCTTTGACTTCTCGCGCACTCTCATTTGCTAAGCCTGCTGGAGAGAGTGAGAGAATGTGTGTGCGAGAGAGGGTATCTGTTCCTCGATGCCTCTAGCTTAGTGAGAGAGGAGAGAGGTCTCAGTATACTAAACTCCAGCTTAAAAGCTGCGTCCATAATAATACAGTTTTAGACTTACACATAGCTTATAATCAGATGTATACAGTTCAATGGCTTTACACTTAGTTGCTCTCTTAGCACGGAAGCTCGCAACTCGCTCACGACACAATCTGAGCAGCACGAGGCAGCTGTGGGGATCGGTCCCACGAGGCCATCCGGTGCCACTCAATCGACACACAGGGAAATGTACAGTTTCGCAAGCCGAAAGGACTATAAATAAATTCTCTGGTCAGAGTATCGCCACCAGAGAAGTTAACTACTCTCATAGGTCTACTAGTGTGTGATCGCTGATTGAGTAGCAAGAGACCAGCCGCACTCTCCGAGCATCGATCGCACAATGGTTCCTCTGTATATCGAGAGAAGTGATGGATGAGTCCAGATGTCTTTAGTACGATCTGCTCGCGCGATCTATAGGTGAGTAAGCGGGAGAAGTGTTCTCACCGTGCTGATTATCACGCTTGGTATTCTCTATATTATATGTATTGTGTGAGATCAATAATGAATCGCTTTCTGGTGATGCTGTAGTTTAGACCACCTCCTGACTCTCATATAAGAGTGGAGGTACTACTCGCACATAGAGATGCTTTGAGTGCGGAGACTGGAAGGTCGTGTGGTGAGACCTATTAAAAGCTCAGAGAGTGAGAAGTGAGAGAGAGAGGTACATAGCGCTCTCTCTACACATCCATATGGCACACTGTCGACACGCCGCGTGGTAATGTGAGAGTGCGTGCGTACACAACCGCTCACACTGTTAGTTCTCAATCCTGATAATATTTCTCAGTTTTACCTGTGTCATAGAGTGTTGTTGAGGAGGACTTGCGCGAGGCAAGAGGAGAGAAGCAAAACTAGGAGCTGTCATGCGAGTTGACCAACATATCATTAGTGATCAGATCGGGCATAGTGAGCTGTCTCGAGAGGCACATTCACTTGATGCTTTTTTGCCCGTAGTCTACGCCTCGTCTATTACCGACGATACATTGGCTCCTTTGCGAATAGCCTATCTGAGGAGCACTCTGTGCTTGCTGAGCCCAGATAGTCTCAGAGGAAGCGGAGTAGGCATGACGCGCTTGACCCTGCAGAAAGGCGTGATCCTAGCCTCTGGCTCATATTATCTTGTTCGAGAGAGCTGAGCGCAAGGCACAGCATGTTCTGGACCCCGCGCACCAAGACATGGTCGCAGCAGACTGCCTCGTACGGGGTGAGCATCTCCTACTTAAGAGAGAGAGCTTGTTAGAGCATAGTATACAGCTAACGTTCTGAACGAGAGTCTATCAATGTCTATGATTGCTACATTCCCAACTCTTCATTTTATCTGAGCCCTTCTTATACCGCTGTATAAGTAGTGTTATTTAGAATTGTTTTGATTTTTAGTCAGTATGTAGAGCTCTGAGGATTGAGAGAGCCGCGTAAAAATATCTATCTGAATGCACGAAGCAAGGAAGCGAGAGTGCAAGGACAAGCAGCAAATCGCTAAAATACCCGTTTCTCCTCCTTTTAAATTGTGATACACAGAGCCAGAAGGTGTACCAAAGGTATTATGCAATTCTACATCGATATTGTATTGACTAAGTGAAGTAAGATGTGAGAACTAGAATGAAACACTGGACTGTAAAATTTTAGCAAGTATTTTGGAAATTCTCACAGCATCCACAGAGAACTCGAGGAACTATCTTATATCTATTAGGCTCTTTTGTAATCAGCTATAGAAACTTTCATTAACTCGTCAGAAGTTAATTCAATGCTCCTGGTCGTCTCTGCTCATGTTGCACTGCGCGAACCAAGACAAAAGAATAAATACTTTTTGGCCAGTGGCTGCTATCAAAACTATCACCGGGTAAAGCTATGAGGTCAGGAAGAGAGGGTGAAAGTGTAAGGATAGCGGACCACATTATATAATGAGTAATGTGACCAGAATGGCGGCACGATGGTCAACTGCGAGGTGCTAATCCATAAGAGGTTTTTGCTTTATGGCGTCGCGAGGCGCGTATCACAGGCCAGCAATTGTGGTATAGCAGGTTCCCAGTTTCTGTCCTTCAACTATAAGAGAAAGATGAACGAGAGGCACTTTCCTCCACCTGAAAATTTGGAAAAATAATTTGGGACGAAAGGTCATCTGACTTGAAAGAGAATTCCAATCCTGGTGAGCAACTAGTGAATTTTGACCTATGACCCCCCATTTAAACACAGACACAGCTTTTTTGGTTAACCATACGCGCAATGCCTCCAGTGCACTTGATTTCCCTGTTATAGCATTGAAACTGAAATAACGATGGAGCTATCTCTCTATCTTTCTGAACATAGAGAATGGGCCCATCAAATTGGTAAGAAATGGCAAACTGTTTAATTTGGGAATCACTTGTTATTGCCAAAACAACAAGGCTCATCTGGAAGAAGCAATCGTCAAGTCAAAGACATTTGTTTAGCACACAGAGCAAAATATCTGTCATTTTGAAATTGAACGGCCTAATTCCATCGATGACCTTCTGAAACAGTTCTTAATACATAGGCAATAGATGTTGCATGCTTTAGAACCATTTGTGATTTTGTTCATAGAAATTTGTTAGTAGATAACTAAAAATCATTCACATTTTTGTGCTTGTAACTTTACCCAAGATTTACAGGATGTCGATTTCTCTTATAATGCTCCAGTTACCTTCTCACTACCTATTGCAATCTAAACTAACACTGATTCACACACTGAGCCTACTCCATTGGGATATCTCATTTTGGTAAACAACTGCTGCTTCATCGAGACTTAGTTGAAATCTCGAGAAGATTAAGAAAAAAATAGAACAGAACTTCTCGGTACGTTCATATCAAAGTGAGCAGAATACACCATGTCATGGAAAGGATGGATGAAGATGCTGAGCCAAGTGTTGGGATACCTTTTTTTGGGTGGTCTCTACTGCCATAGGTGACAGTGTGTGTCATCTCAAATGTTATCCTGTTTGATTTTAAATTCTGTTTGGTTGTATTTTATCAGCAGTCCCCAGTCCTTATGAATTAAGAAGATGGTAAACAGCTGACAAAGATTGACGTCTATAGTTAATGACCAACTTGGCTGAATGTCCTACACTGTGGACATCTCCCCAGACATTTGAACACAGAAGCAATTATGAATTAAGCAATGTGTTTTTAAGAGTAAACCTGATTTGTTGCCTTATATATCAGCCCAGTACATGGCAACAGTTCTATTATCCTTAGCTCAAGATCTCATAACTTCTAAGGTTCATACCTTCTTAATGTTTCTTGGGAGCAGCTCCTCTGAGCAGTGATTCTTCTGGATAACTTGCAGCAGCCATTCCGGCTCTTCTTGCAGTCTTCTTACTCTACTCCAAACCTTTTATGCTACTTGATCTTAATTGGTTACAGGTGTGGTTCTTAATTGCCCCTGGCTGCATCTCACTGGGGATAAGATACTGTGACTCTTTAACAATTCTTCCTACAATTCCCCCTTTCTTTTTAACTCAGAGTGTGTCGCACGCTTTTTTCCCAAAAGTACATATTATGTCTTTATTATAACATTTCACATATAGGGCTAATAAGTTAATACAGGCTCCACAGCAACATTCATAGTGGCAGAGTGCAGCTATATAATAGATCATTTCCAAATGTTAGTTCAGTTCACCCAATACATTTCAGCAATCACATGTTTATACAAAAGGTCTGTAGCTACTTTACAAAGCACTTATATTTAAGTCCTTAAATTTAAACAATAATCACAGAACATTTTCCAATTATATTTCCCCGAGTCCATGGTTTATTAATAGCAAATCCGTAGTCAAATATGGCTCAACTTAGTAAACTATGAAGTGCCTTTCTTTTCATGAAGTTTTTCCATCGTGGCAAACAGTCATCTATTTTTCCAGTCGCTCACCATCAAATCCAGATGACTGGATTAGGTCAGACCTCCGCAGCATTCCTGCTGCTCACTCATATTCTTCACTCATTTTCAAGGTACCCCTTTTCCTTTTTCTCTCCCTTCTTTTTTTTCTTTTTTTTTTTTTTTTCCTTTTTTCTCTTTTTTTTTTTTCTTCTTTTTTTTTCCGCACATCACAATCACAATCGGGGTCACCATTGTTGCTTATATATTCAGTAACACATACATGGACAGTTCTATTATCCTTAGGCTGCCAGCAAGGAATCCCATAACTTCTAAGGTTTCATACCTTCCTTAATGTTTTCTGGGAGCAGCTCCTTCTGAGCAAGTGATTCTTCTGGAACTTGCAGGCAGCCATCCCGGCTTTCTTTTCAGTCTTCTGACTCTGACTCCCTTTATGCTACTTGATCTTAATTGGTTACAGGTGTGGTTTTCTTAATTGCCCTTGGCCGCAGACTCATTGGGATAAGATTACTGTGACTCTTTACAATTTCCTACATCTGATTCCGTTTATGATTTTGTGAGAATTGCTTTTTCATTTTAATGAATTGTTTTAAGAAATTAATTTTTAAATTAATATTGTATTATGATTTGTTATTTGCTATTTTGTTGCTTTTGATTATTTGTGATTTGTTTTCACCATTAAAAATTGTTATAATAAAAAATGAATGTTGTTGTAATTATCAATCATTTTTGAAAATTGTTACAAATATATTGTTTTATTAATCAACCATTTGTGAAATTGTTATGTAATCAATCTTAATTTATGTTTATGTCTCCTTTTTTCCCCTTTTTCCCTAATCCTCTTTTTCTTCCTCTCTCTCTCTCTGTCCTAAACTGTCTCTATTTTTTTCCCGGGTTATACTACCAACATAATGGCGATCCTGACGACCTATCAGTGACATTTCAGGCCCTGCTGAATGAAGATTCCCTTCAGATCAATCATGAGTCACAGGGCTTGTGAGAGTCTGTCCGAATATCCCTCATCTGCTAGATGTACTCGGGAGACCACCGATGAGAAAGACCCCCTTCCTGAAAAATCTTTGGCTTTGTAGAGACAGTTACACACCAGGCCAAGGCCGGGCTGGGAGCCCATAGAGAGCATTCAGGCAAGTTTATTGGGGTGGTCGTCACACAGGTGTTTGTTGCTGTAGCTACATGAGCCCAATGAGAAGGGGCAACCGTGCCCTGTTTGCAACATAGCCTTGGAAGCTGGTCCCACCTCTTTGGCCTGGCTGACCTGCTCCTGAGTTCAGGTGGGCTCCACAGAAGACCCTCACCTGTTTCAACCACCCATGGACAGACTGGGATGTAAGAAGCCTCTCATCAAGGACTGAGACATGAAACCCTACTGTTGAAGGCCCCTCTCCTCCTTCACCCACGGACTGGGACTGAACCCCCACCAGGGGAGGTGTGTGGGGAGGCAAGCTGACAACAGAGAGATGTTTTTGGCCTGCTGGTTGTGACCCACTGGACCACACGAAAATATGGCTCTCCTTTACTGCTAGAACATGGACTACTGTTACATCTATTCCTTTTTGTATCTGTCCCCCCCCCCACAACACACAACAATATTCAATAGAAGTTATCAATTACAAAAACTCTGAGTTAGCCAGAGATTTTTTGAGATCTGCCCCGATGGTAAAGGCGGATCCTCCACTGGACTGGACCAAAGGACTTCGTCTCTAACGTTTGGTAGCCTATACCCCTCTCTTCTTCTCTCTTTTTTCTCTCTCTTTCTCTAATTTTTTCTCTCCCTTAATCCTCTATATTGATCGCATTTTGCGTGGTCATTCATAAAGGTATACTTTGTTTTGAATTATTACTGCAAATCCCCTGTTACCTATGTTGGTTCTTTTGCACCCTGAGATCAATCACGAACCATCACGAACCCACGTTTCGTAAGGACGGATCATGACACACACACAAGCTGGATTATCCTGAGCCACGCCAGGCCCATGCAAGCCAGACCCACTCTGCTACCACCATCTCTGGGGCAGGCCTTCCTGCCTGGATCCCCAAGGAGGCTGCCTTAAAATTATGGAACAAACAACACCATCAAAACAATTTCCATAAGGAGGTAATATAAGGCTGGTCTTCCATTAGGGAGGACACCCTCAGGGGCAAATATGGAAAAATGCCTCCCAATGGAGA
>NDFG01000610.1:2099587-2109695 GCA_002167245.1 Sporophila hypoxantha | reverse complement strand
GAGCACCTCTCGGCTGCACGGGAGGCTGCGGTGGCCATCTCTGTCTGCAGCACCCGCAGCCTRTCCTCCAGCTTCTTGCTCTTCTCCGACTCAGCCAGGATCAGGCGTTTCAGCTCCTTGCTCTCCCCTTCCTTCTCTTTCACCTGGTGATGGAGGATGGAGACCTCCTGCTCCAGGCTGCTGATGAGGCTGTTCTTCCTCTCCATCTCTTGGACACACTGGGACACTTGTTCCTTCCAGCTCTCCTTCTCTTGCACGGCAGAGCGGAGGGACACCAGCTCCTTCTCTGCAATCCGCAACTGATCCATGGTGCCTTCCAACTCCTTGGACTTGAGCTTCTCCTGGGACAGCTGCTGGGAGACTCCCTCCAGTGCCTCAGCAGCTCTCTGGGCWTCCGCCTCCAGCTTGGCCACACGCTGAGCTGCTGCTTGCTCTGCCACAGCCATCTTCTCCTGAAGGGATGAAATCTCGGCCCTCAGCTTCTGCTCCTCGCTCTCCTTCTCCTTTGCCCATGACRGAGCGCTGGACAAGTCAGCCTGGAGGCCAGCCAGGCGCGCTGCCTGGGCCTCCAGCACAGCCACCTTCTCCTGCTCAGCCTGCAGCTGCTGACAGGTCCGGCTGTGCTCCCGGCTCAGTGCCTGCATTTCCTCCTTCAGCCGCCTGCACTCTTCGTCCTCCCCTCGGGCGGCAGGAGAGGCTCCCACGGGCTGCTCCCGGCTCTCCTGTGACACCTGGCGTGTGGCCAGCTCCTCACCCTGCTCCGGCAGGGCTGGCTCCCGGCCCTGAACCAGCTGCTGTCTCTCTGCCTCCAGCTCAGCGATCCTGGCCAGGTTGCCTTCCAGGCACTCAGCTGCCCGTCTCTTCTCGTCCTCCAATATTCCCTCAGTGTTCCGCAGGGATTCCTCCAGGAAGAGAAGCTGCTCCTGCAGGCGACTGTTCTCCCGGGCCAGCTTCTCCCTCTCAGCCAGCCTCTGCTGGCTCTCCTTCAGCCTGCCCTCCAGCTCCTGCAGCTGGGCTTTCAGTGCCTCTGCTGCCAGTCCCTGCTGCCGTTGGGCACCCAGCTCCAGGATCTGGGCTTCCAGTTCGCGCACCTTGCGGCTCAGCGCAGCCTTCTCCTCATCCCCGGCCTGCAGCTGGCTGCTGAGGGATGTGTTGGCCTGCTGGAGRTGCTGCAGGGCAGAGTCCCTTTCCCGCAGGGCCTGCTCATGCTGGGCGCTCAGGGCAGCCAGCCGCTCAGCCTGCTCCTCAGCAGCCCGTGCCTGCAGGTCTCGCTTCAGCCTCTCCTGGGCCCGCTGGCTCTCAGAGAGGGAACTCTGGAGGCTGGTGACAAGGCTGTCCAGCTGCTGCTTCTCCTCCTCCAGCTGCTGCTTCTCCTCCTCCAGCTGCTGCTTCTCCTCCTCCAGCTGCAGTCCTTTGGCCGTGAGGCTGGACACTTCCTGCTTCAGCTCCTCCAGCTGGCAAACAGAAGAGCAGGGAGACTGTATTGGGTCTGACTGAGACAGAGAGATAGTGCTGCTCAGCAGTACCCAAAACACTGCTGTGTTATCAACACCTTTCCAGCTACCCATGCAAAGCACAGCACTGTSAAAGCTTCCAAGGGAAAATGAACTCGTAACCYCCCCCCCAGCAAGGGTCTYGGAGTGGGCAAGATCCTGGGAGTGGGCACAGTAAGGCCAACTGACACAAATTAACCAAAGGGATATTCCACACCATATGATGTCAGCTCAGATATAAAAGCTAAGGGACGTGGGAGGAATGGAGGGCAGCCATTATTTTAGTGTTTGCCTTCTGGAACAGACACTACCCGTGCTGAAGCCCTGCTTCCCAGGAAGTGTCTAAACATCACTCACTGATGGGAAGAGATTAGATTRACTCGTTGCTTATACACACACAAACTTTCACTCTTTTTGCTTTAGTAAATTGCCTTAWCTCAGCCTACTAGTTCTTTTCCATCTTATTTTTCTCTCCCCTATCCTGCTGGGAAGGGGAGTGATAGCAGAGCTTGGTGGGTGCCTGGTGCCCAGCCAAGGTCAGACTACTACAGGGACAAAACARGCACCCCCTAGGTGTTACTCAAGCTGCAGCCAACATGCTCACCAGAGCCACACGTGCTGCATCCCACTGGGAGCTGCCCAGAGCCTGCCTTCCCTCTCATCGCACCCCCCAGAGCACCTTGCTTTCCCTTCAACCTTGTGCCACTGCTCCCTTGGACRAAACACCTTCTTTTCACCGTGCAGGAGATGCTCTCTTCACAACCACTTCATATTGTGCCAGGCTYGGGAAGCCACCAGCTCCCTGGCAGCAGGATTTGCAAATTCAGCCCAAAAGGAGCCCTCCCAGAGTGCTCAGCCCCARATCCCRTATCCAGCAGCAGAGAGCAGCAGGCTCTGCCCCACATGGCTTTGCCATGCATCTCCTGGCACCTGCTGCMCTCTCCAACTGGAGTCATTTACCATTCAAGCCCTTGAAGCTGCAGGAGCCCCAATGTACCTTCAAAATGTCCCCCATGACTTCTCCCTTCTCCTGGCTACTGCATTCCTCCAGCTTGGCCAACTGCTCCTCCAGCATCGAAATCTTTCCCTGTAGAATCTCAATTTTCTCTTCTGAGCATTTCTGGAGACAGAGATGGGACTGAGCATAGTACAAGACAGAAGAGCCAACCAACCAAGCACAGCAGCCTGTCCCACCCTGGGGAACCCTTCCTCAGTTTCAGGGAGAGGCTTCCCACAGGAGCTGACAGTTACACAGCTTCTCCCTGTGTGCTGGCAAAAACGGGCAGGAGGGCTCCTGGCTGCTGCACCCTGCTTGCAGCTGGCATGMCCCCCAGCTGGGGGGGGYCAGTGGGGAAYCTACAGGGGGGCACCCACCACCCCCCAAGCCCCCTGACCTTATCCTGCAGGGCTGCATGCAGCTCCTTCTCCAGCTGCCGCTGCTTTTCCTGCGACTGTGCCATGGCACTGTTGTGCTCCTCTGAGAGCTCATTCAGGGCTCGTTGCAGCTGGACCATATTGCTGGCGATCTCCCGCAGCTGCCAATGAAAATCCACCCAGTCCAGAAGAGAGGCAGAGTGTGCCTTTGCTGTTCAGGGCTCTGCCCACTCCCCATTCCCAAGAGCTGCAGCACACATGGGCATCCTGGGTTCTGGGTGTTAACCACATGCGGGCAGCTCCACCCAGCTGCCATTCSCCCACCAGAGTTCCTATTTGGATCAGGATCCAGAGCCCAAGGCAGGCTTGGTCACTGGGTCAAAGATTGCATTGGCAGAACCATAAACATCCCAGCATCCAGCACTGCCATCAAATCCTCCCCCCAGGCTCCATCACAACCAGCTGGGCTGTGGGGACACAGAGAGGTCACTGCACCCCGTACCTTGAAGGAAAGATCCCCATTCTCCTCGGAGAGCTGGTTGATTTTTCGGTCCATCTGGGCTTTTTCAGTCCTCAGGTCCTGGCACTGCCTGAAGGCCTCGTGCAGGCGCCCCACCAGGCTGTGGGAAAGGAGGTGCTTAAGGAGGCAGTGCATGCTGGCAGCAGGCAAGGATGTCACCAGGGATCGCTGCTGCTGGATATTGCCACGGAAACTAAAGGTTCCAAGGSATCTCCATGCCCTGCTGTGACTCTACCATCAACCCAGCTCTAAAACTGYGTCCCAACAGGTGGCAAAGCAGAGTAGAGATAAGCAAACTTTGTGCTTTGCAGAAGCCCAACTGCTCCAAACTGAGAGCAGAGGCAGCTGTGGGACTCCAGCCACCCCCCTGCAAAGGGAAATAAGTGAGGAAAGGACAAAAAGAGACATGGCACTTCCACAAGTGGAGGTTGGGCAGCCTTCCTGAGTAAACAATGGCACAGGGACAGAGCAAAGACCAGGATGCGTGTGACAGGTGATTTCAAGTGTGTGACAAAGCCCAGTACATGGGATCAAAGTAAAGGCCTGGGAAATGGGCTGGAGTCAGGAGTTCCAGGATCACCCTGAAAGCTTCCCCTTTTTCCAAGGCAGGTGAGACCCACAAGTGCAGCACACCCTTTTCACATAACAGGAATAGCTGCTCCCATGCAGGGTTTGGGTTAAGAGTGGGCTGTTAGAACAGGCTGCATGGTTTGGGACTGGATGCATGCCCACTGCAATAAAAATGGGCTGCAGGCCATAACTGCCCTGAGGGCATGGGCAGTGTGATGGTGGCACAGCTGTGTCAGGAGCTGATCCCACAGCGCGGGCAACAAGGGAGAAGGGGATTCTGCTCCTCTCTGGTGGGACCCCATCTGCAGAGCTGCCTCTGGCTCTGGGGTCCTCAGTATCACAAGGATGTGGAGCTACTGGGGCAAGTCCAGAGAAGATGCTCCAAGGGCTGCTGGAGCCCCTCTGCTCTGGAGACAGACTTGGAGAGACCTGGCYGTGTTCAGCCTGGAGTTGAGAAGGCTCTGGGGACACCACAGAGCACCTTCCAGCACCTAAAGGGGCTCRAAGACAGCCAGAGAGGGACTTTGGACAAGAGTCTGGAGTGACAGGACAAGAGGGAATGGTCTCCCACTGACAGAGGGCAGGGTTAAATCGGATATTGGGCAGAAATTCTTCTTTGAGAGGGTGATGAAGCCCTGGCACAGGTTGTCTAGAGAAGCTGTGGCTGCCCCARCCCTGGAAGGGATTCAAGGCCAYGTAGGAGGGGGCTTGGAGCAACCTGGTCTAGTGGAAGGTGGCCCTGCCCATGGCAYGGTATTCCAGCTGAATGAGCTTTAAGTTCCCTTCCAACTCAGCCCCTTTTTTGATTCTGTGCCTGCTGTCTTCTCAGTGGCAGAGGAACAAGAAGGTTTGCTTTCTCCCCTGTTTCATGAACTGCTAGAGAAGAGACAGACAACATAGAGTCTGGGGATGTGGGAGTGACAAGGTCCCACCTAGGAGGAAGGAGTCGATGTTCCTGGAGGATTACCTCTCATTCTTCTCCCTCAGCTCCTCCATTTCTTTGGGCTCCAGCAGGTCTTCAGCTTGCTTCTCATTGAGCTTTACCAAGCGGTCAATCTGCTGCTGCATCCTGGTGATCTGAGCATCTGGGGAAGGGGGCAAGAAAGGGCCCATTACCAACTTTTCATGTCACCTGAAGCCCCCACAACAGCATTTCTGCACAGAAACCCTCTGCAGCAGGAGATCAAAGAGCTGGGCTACCAGTACTGCTGCTCAGCATAGGTGTTGCTTCAGTCATGGCTTTTGTTGCCCAGGATATATAAGGGAATACAAGATGGAAGAAGGAACCTGGAGTCTCACTTGTGGCATGGCAGGATGGACCTGTCTCTTATACACATCTAGATGTGTATAAGAGACAGATATAAGGGAATACAAGATGGAAGAAGGAACCTGGAGTCTCACTTGTGGCATGGCAGGATGGACCATGCACGAGCAGAGTTGTGGTGGGGTCACAAAAGAAAAGTCAGAAAAACATGAGGAGATCTCTGCTCCAGAGCCCTCCCTGCACCCCAYGATGTGCTGGTACTGACCCTTCTCCATGATGAGCTTGTGATTCTCCACCACCTCCACCTCCAGCTCCTCCTGTTTCTTTCTCTCAAAAGCCAGCTGCACCTTGAGCCTCCGCAGCTGAAACTGTGGGGTCTGCATGATGTCCCCCATGGGCGAGGACTGAGTGCTGGGCAAGCTGCAGAGASACACACACAAGCTGGATTATCCTGAGCCAGCCCAGGCCCCGTGCAGCCAGACCCACTCTGCTACCCCCATCTCTGGGGCAGGCTCTCCTGCCTGGATCCCCAAGGAACTGCTGCCTTAAAAATCTAGGAACAACACACATACAAAACAATTTCCATAAAGGAGGTAATATAAAAGCTGGTCTTCCATTGGAGGCCTCCAGGGGCAAATATGGAAAAATGCCTCCAATGGAGATATGGTTTAGTGGTGGCCATGGCAGTGCCGAGGGCACAGTTGGACTTGATGGTCTCAGAGGGCTTTTCCAACCTGAACAATTCCATGATTCTAAAAGGAGCTGGAGCCCAAGCTCACCTCCATCATCCATCCCCACATCATGCCAGAGCAATGTGCAGCAGGAGAGCACCAAGGCAGAACAGGGCATTCCAGGTAGTCAGCATGCAGCCTGGCTACACCTGTGGGTCCCAAAAGCTGCCCCACCCACCCCTCCCTTCCTCCATTTCCCCTGGCAGCCAGGAGGCAGGGCACATACTTGGTGCTGGGGAAGGAGGCGATCTTCTGCAGCTCCAGGAAACGCACCTCTCTCTTGTGAGGGAGAGAGAACAGTGGGGAATGTTCCTCAGAGCTGCTGCTGGACACACTGGACAAGGGCAGCTCTGCTGGAAATAAAAAGGGAGAAGAAGGCTGCCATCTTTAATATTTAAGAGGCTGAGCAGCTAAAATCTCAGGGGCACAGGAACCACAAATTCCAGTAGGGATGGAATAGCCAACTGAGGAAGCCAAAAACCTGCCCTACATCCTCATCCCTCCTGCTCCACAGGCCTTCCCCGGCTACTCTGCTCCCACAAGACTGTCAGCATCCCACCTGCTCCTCTCCTCCAGGGAAAGGCTGAMGTACTGCTGAGTAGGAAGAGCCAGCAGGTCTGAGGTAGCCCTGTTCTTGGGAGTTTACAGGGGACTGTTTTGTAGCTGAGCACATCTGGGTTGTGCAGCTGCCTTTACAGCTGGGCAGCTACAGCAGCACAAACAGYAGGAAAAGCCAGGGCAGCACTTACCTTTCCTCTGCAGAAATGGCTCCAGATTCTCATTCAGGCACTCCTCGTTATCCAGCACAAATTTGACGATTGATGCCAGTTCAACCTGTGTTGGAGGAGCTGCAGAGTTASTGGCTCTGCTGCAGGTCACAGGCAGCACCACAGCAGGCGTGGGGCAGCTCCCTGCCTGCCTGTGCTGCTGCCCACACCTGCCTGCCACAAGCTTTTGATAGCACAAAACCACCAGTGAGCACCACAGTGCCCACTCCACACCGTCTTTCAGTGAGACCCAGGAGTGCAAGTCCCAGAGCACCTTCCCCCAAAGGAACCACTGCTTCCCCCTGCACACCAGATCCAGAGGAGGAATCCCAAAGGGAMTACCTGGGTCTTGTAGTCAAATTCATTCCAGTCTCCAGAGTCCTTGGAACTCATGGAGGTGTGATACAGGAGCAGCACGGCCACCTGAGCAAGGCAGGAAAAGCATGAGTAACCCCAGGCCTGTCACAAGCACATTGGTGCCATCTGGGACTAAAACACACCACACAMTTACCTTGGCCAGGGCCAGCTCCTCTCCATCCAGGAGTTTCTGTGCAGAGACAAGGTTTTCTGCAGCCACTTTGTGCCGGCAGTGCTCTGCAACATGAAGCAGAATTCCCAGTCACACAGGAGCCACTGGGCACACTGCCTCCCCTGAGGTGGCACTCATGGCCAGGAGGGCACTGTAATGCATCCRCWGGGAGAAGGGACATGGGGCAGGATGGGCTCCAGAGCTGAGATCCCCGTGGTCAGCCTTGGCCATTAACTCTGACCAACTTTCATTCCCCTCCCTGGAATTCCACCCTAAATCCCAGCCTCCCCACCTTGGCARCTCCCCTCCAACATCAGCACAAACAGAGAGCTCCATCTCTGGAGGGGGGGATATGAGGTGGGATATGGTGTCTTCCCTTGAGGAAAGGCTGAGCAAGGSTGTGAGATACTTCCCATTTCCCCTCCCAGGATTTCTGCTTGGGTAAAGGTTTTCAARTGGGATTTGAAGAGCAGGTACCCAACTAGGAAAACTGCTCCAGGCAGCATCACCAGAATAGCCACTGGCACCCTGCCCTTCACARCCAGAACCTCCTTTGCTCTGAACCCAGGCTCTGATAAGGATTTCCATCTGGAAGTTTCCCCTTCCACAGGCTGCTGCAGGAAAYCTGCTGGAACCTCACAAAGATGCTGATGTGGGGTGAGAGGGTCACTTTGTGGAGAGGGAAGCTGCAGACAGCAGSCCAGACTCTCTCAGAGGTCAGGGGCACRYAGCAGGYGRAGTCYRTTTCCCCAGCACCAGCGGAGGGTCTTACTCTGCAGGAAACCATGGATGAAGGAGATCCTCTCTGGCAGRGGCTGCTCCAGCACAGACTCCCCCTCCTTGCTCCCGTGGCTGGAAGAGTGCAAGGTTTGCATTAACTCCTTCTGGAGGGATTAGAGCAACGCTGAGTTTTGTGCTGCAGGGTTTGCTGAGCCAGGGCTGGCTCTGGGGCGCTGCTCTGCCTTCTGCCCCCACACCAGAGCCAGCAGAGCCAGGACCAACCACACGGAGCAGAATCCCCCGGAATCCCCCTGCAGGAGCCAGGCAGCCAACACCCCCCTGGCACTGCTTCCTGTTCTGCCTGCCAGCCCCAGCATCCAGCACAGCACAGGGAGCTTGTGGTGGCCCCACTGCCRGGGAAGCACCACAGGGGCCAGTCCGTGCATGCAGCCTCAGGCCTTTCTTGCTGGATTTTGGGAAGCTGAAGCTTCCTGTTGCACTTATTTGCAACTACACTCTTCCTGAGCAGCCACCAGTTCATGGAATATCCTGAGTTGGAYGAGACCCACAAAGGTTATTAAACCCAACTGCAGCTCAGAAATGGCATGCCCAAAACCCACACCAATCATGCTTGACCAGCARGGCTTCAGTACTGTCACTTACTCCCAACGTGCCAAAAACAAGAACCTGGCCTGGGACAGGGGCTGCCACGAGGACTTGCTCCACCTCACAGACTTCCTCTTGTGCCACCAGGAGCTCTCAGATCAGCCAGCTGCTGTGGCAGCTGRCCTGCTGCCACCCCACTTTATCAAGCAATGGCCAGGCCTCTTTAGAGAGCACACGCCACCAGGATCCCTACTAATCCRAGCTGGAGCACAGACCCAGGAGATTAACCAGGTCTGACTAAATATATCTGTGGTGCAGGCAGCTCCTTCCTCCCCACCCACTGCAGGCAGATCCCTGCTCCAGGCAGGCTCTCCTTGCCCTATGCAGGAGGTAATTATAGGAGACAGGCTCCCAGTGAGCCTCCCACCGGAAGGGTTTGAAAGCAATGCATGGCAGCCTCACACCCTCTCAATTTGTTTCTGTCAGCTCCTTAACCACCAGGCTTTGTCCCACCTCTGATGCCCATTATGGCCTGCAGATTTTGGTTGCCCCTTGCTCTGAGGGAACAAACACAATTCCTGAAGGAGGCATTCCTCCCACCCCTGCCCAGCCACCTCAGGTCCCAGGACAGAGCACACAGGCTCCATCCTGACCACACTACACTCAGCAGCAGCCTGACATCCCCAGGCAACAGAAGCACCTCATGAGGCAGAAACTGCCATTCTGTACACTGCTTTCCAGATACAAGGCTTCCTCAGGATCCCAAGGCTGCCACTCAGGAAAACTTGCTGGGTGTTCCCTCACCAGAGCAGCATCAACAGAAATGGATAATCACCTGTGCAGCTGCAGGAACCCTTGTGCCACTGGCAGCAGCACTCAGGTCTTTTCTACAATGCCAGYAGTGAACCCAGATGTTAAGTAGGTTGTGATAACTAGTCTCAAACAACAGGAACTCTGACCAAAACATTCCCTGGGCAGCTCTGTGGGACCCAGCAGCRCTGCAGGCAGACCCCAGCTGTGCAGTACCAMAGAYGAGATGCAGATCRCAGTATCTCATAGGCCAGAGGAGGAARAAATACCCCAAGACRCCCACTCCCACCCTGCCCAAGACAGGAGCCCCTTAGCTCCTGGGGGCAGAGGCCATGGCTSRAGGGACAGCACAGACCCAGCTGTGTGGTCTGAAATGTGCACACAGCCCCCCATACTCACATTTTGTGGATAATTCTGATGAAGACACTGCAGTCCTGGAGCTGGGACAGATCATTGAGGGGATCAGGACAAACRTTTGTGCTGTTCACCTAGAAATGGGGTGGGACAGTCAGAAGGCAGAAACCAAGACAACACTGTGCTGTGCCACTCACCACCTCTAGTCCTGGCAGGGGACAGCAAGACTGGTCTGGGGGTGAAYGTAAATCCACTCCTTTAAACCACCTCTTCCCAGGGAACAGATGAACACAATCCCCACAGCTCCACATSTGGGAGTCTGYCACAGGTCCCYTTTATCACACTGCTGGAGCCCTRRTRCCRMGYYYYG